>JAPZDV010000004.1:7893560-7945045 GCA_029814665.1 Acanthurus lineatus | reverse complement strand
TCAGACACTGCAGACTTTTTAGGCACAGGCATGTATATCTGGCATGTTTTCTCAGTTCAAAAATCTGAAAATAACAGCTCAGTGAAGAGTTAGTTTAACAAACTGAGTGTGGAAAGAGTGTATTTTCAGGAGTTATTCATCTGTTGCACAGCAGGCTTGCAATGGCATCAGTCCCAAACAAATTAATTTATATCTGATGAGCCTTGCCAGACCATACTTGGTCAAATAGAAACTTGTGCCAGGCTACAGTCATTCAGTAATGGCAAAGTATATTAGACATGAGTGGTCTGCTACACAGCATACACAGATGATGCAAAAACTCAAAATTGCAAAGATGTAGCTTGAGAAGTGGTCAGCTGAGACAATAGAAGCTAACTAACCAGTCAAATGGCTAAATTTTGCAAAGCAACTCTCTGCTTTCTGTTAGTCTGTTTCTAGTCAATTTTGTGAATGTTAGACACTTAACAGATACTGTTTAGATAGAAAATTACTGAATAAGCACATCAAACCAGAGCAAGCTTTTTAAAAAGCAGAATCAGTGAAAAAAATTACACCTGAGCACTGCAAGTCATGAAATGTTTCCAAAAAGACAATTAGTCCAAGTTAGATCTCTATCAGTTTAAAATGCTTAAAAATTCACATACTTGTGGACTGACAGGCTACAATGATACTTGAATCAAAACATTAGCAAATAAGACAATATTTTTGAAACCAATCTGCAATGTCAATGAGTACTAGTTCACGAGTATGAGACAGCCATCAACAGGTAAAGGACAATTAAATGGTGGCCAACAGTGTTAAGAGCTGAGTAACTCCAGCATGGCAAACATTGACCACATTGCACTTTGTCAAGCATACTCTGCTAATGATCTTACAGCGAGTGTCTCAATGTGGCAGAAATCTCAATACATGTAAATTCACAGTTATACATGTAGAAAATACATTTTAAAAAACAACAAATGCAACCCCTGAGGCCACATGTACACAAGACATAATCTATATTTTTCCAATCATCTGTGACAGGCAGACTAATCAAAATGTGTGTGGGTGTCTCTGGGTGTGGGGGTGTGGGGGTGTGTGTGTCAGTGTGCGTTCGTGTGAGCAGCTAAGCAGTAAAAGCAGCTGTGACTACACTGTAATTCTATTTACTTTAATGGCCAATGTATTCATTGAAAAACCAATAAAGCGTTACTTAATACAAAAAGGTAAAAAAGCTAAAAAAGTAAATGGAATGTCCATTACACTCTGCCACATTTAAAATAACTCAAGTGCCATGCAGTCATAAAGAGTTTCATATCTGCATTTACTGACACACACAGAGCAGTATCAACCTGAATTACATTATGAATTGCACTTGCAAATGCATTTGTTTCTGTTTTCAGGGTGACAGTAAGGGAAGAGACAAAGGCAAAGACAGAAAAATAAAAGTAAAACAAGAGAAACAGCCAGGAGCGCCAGGATTCAATCCCATGCTACAGTATGGTCCACATGGACACTACTGCCTTTAAAATTCAAATAGAGTCCTCAAGAAAGTGCAGTAAGGCTTTGAAGAGCACAATGAAAATACTTTTATGGTTAAATATCTTATGAAGTAACTATTTACCACATCACATTTTAACTACTTTGTCTAAGCTTTTTATAAAAATTGTGTTTACTTTAAAATTGACATTTTGATATTTTTGCTCATGAGGTTTAAAAACTCTATATCTGGACAGAAAATTAAAGTGAAACATTGGAAGGAGGTTGGTTTGTTCTCCCATTCTCAAACAGACACACAGTGTACAATTGTGCAAACATAAGTACCTCTGTCAGTGCAGCTTTTGCGTCCAGGTGTGCAGCAGTGCCGTGTGACTGTGTTGTATTTCCATCCCTATCAATCCTTCAGTGTCCAAGAAGGCAAAGAGAGGCCAGCAAACACAAAGACTGAGCGTCCATCAGTCAAATCCAGAACAAAAACACAAAGACAGCAGAATTAGCAACTGTAAAATTGGAGGAAAACAACTACACTGTTTCCATTTCTTTCATTCCCTCTGTTTTTTCTTCTTCACTCTCTCTGTCCTTTTCTCTCTCCCTTTGCTCTCGCTGTTCCTCCGTCCGTAGACTCTCTCTCTCTCACACACTGATTTTCCATCTGTTACTGCCCCCTCTCCCTCATCCCTCCCACCTCATGAATTATTAACAAGCCCCAGACACACAGACTCACAGACACACACACACGCACACACACACGGCAGACACATACACACACATGTTCCACTGCTGTCAAACACATTCACACACAGTAAAAGCTATGCACAACCATCCCACACACATTTAAGTTAAATACTGTGTACAACCATTGTACAATCCACTGATCGGACCACATGAGACCACAGAGTCATGCTTGTGCATGATAACAGAAGAAATGCATAGTTTTTATTTTGGACTCAGGATGTGTCTAATAGTGAAGTGATCAAAACTTCCTCTAGAGGCAAAATAAAGACAAAAAACAATCATTTATCTACAGGCTTTTTCAGACTGGAGAAACAACTGACCAATCAGAACTCTGTGGGCAGGACTAATACCTATTTTAACTACACAAAAATGTGTCAGGAAATGCAAAAAAATGTAAATGAGAATGAATCAGCTGTGGAGGGTATTATAAGTCCACTTAGAGAGATAACAAAGTCATAACCAAAACTCTCAAGACAAAAAAATAATGGCAAACCCTCCAACACTTGATGAGATATTTTACTCTGGACTAAAATAGTGAAACAACTGACTTGATGAGAGACATGCTGAATACATGGCTAAAATGACAAAACTTACTTCACCTGCTTCATTTTGCTTCCTCTTTACTTTACACTAACGACAGAAAAATTTGAGAAAAAAATGATTGGTGTTGAAAACCACTGTTGACTTTAAACACTTTTAGACCTTGAGTGTTGCTGAAAAGTGACTGTATTATTGAGAGACAGGTATGTGCACCTTATACTAATGACAGTAGAAGCTTTTTATTGTATCACTGATCTGATTACACTCTTTACATATACACTCATAACCCATAAATGCTCAAAGACACACATCAGCCATGCATGAACACAATCACATGCAAAACACACACAGGTTATGGAGAAGACAGGGCTGATCAAGCATGAATGCAGAGAATGCATGCACACACACACACTATTTTAGGGCTGACCTCCCTTCCAGGCATGTCTTGCTCATGAGAAAGCTCAAACAGACTCCAGCTGAGGGGGGTATCCTCGTCTGCCTGCATGCATGCACAACTCTGTATGCCGTGTGTGTGTGAAATTTTAGTGTGTGTGTGGGGGGTGGGTGGGTATGTACGTGTGTGTGTATGTGTGTGTGTGTTGGGGGGGGTTGCAAATAATAACCTTTTAAATACCTTTAAAATACTAAGAGGTATACTCCTATACTAATTATACACTGTTCCCCCAAAATTAGATGAGTAGATTTACATTTAGATATCAGAATGGCCAGGATGTTGGCTGAGAGGCTATCTCATGCCACTTAAACCACAAAACCCCTCCACAGAAGTAAGGAGTATCACAAGACTGTTTCTACCTTTAATTCCAGGTTTTGCTCAAAGCCTTAAGAAAAACTCTTTGGAGCTACTTCCAAGAACTTGTACTATATTAATAATGTCTTTCTACTAAATTTGGATAAGAAAGCAAAAAAATAAATAAACAAACTGTGAGAATGTCTCTTTAAAGTGACAACTGTTAAACTGTGGAGTTGTCACATCATTTACATTAGGTACCATCCTTAGTAAATTGTACTCTTTTAGAAGAAAGAAGAGACACTGTTATGATAGGGTCTCCTACTAGAGGTAAGTATGGCGCAGACAGGTAGATAGAAGAAGGGTCATACTAATGATCTGCTAGGGGTGAAGTAGTGGCTCCATCACAAAAAGTAAATATTCATCTTTTTAAACTGAGGGACTTCACCACAGCACAGGCCAGCCAACTGGAGTAAGGAGCTTACTTTGTGCATAGGGGCTGTTTATGGGAAGCAAGCATAGCAACTTAAAAACATTTACATATTATCTTAAGAGAGAAAAAAAGAGACACCAAGAAACTAACAAAGAGGTTCACTGAAGAAATTGTGTTAGATTGTACTACAGTTTCGAGTACATTATTTTAGAGTGTGCCACATCATGTCCACATCATAATACTCTGATATGTATTTTTCTAAGCTTAATAATACTGAAGTTGTCACAAAAAAATTAGGATACCTCATGTTAGTCCCTCATTTCAGGTTATTAAACCCAAATCAAATTGTTTCAGTACTTTACCCTGAGTGCAAACCATTTAAAACCCTAATACAGTCAGTGTAAGTTATCATTAACATGGAATTTTTTTCTTTCTCTGCCTTTCATCACAAATGACATGATGTGGCAATGACCCTCTACTCAGAGAGGAAAACAAGTGGATCAATTTTATATTTTTTTTAATAAGCAAATGCAAAATGAAGTAATTTGCATAATGGGAGAAAACGCAGAAGAGCAAGAGAGTGCAAGACTTCTAGGGAGTAAAAGCAAGAGCAGGTCAAAGGGAAGGGGGGGTTGGGTGAAAGACTTGGATGTTAAAGAGATGTCCTCTTCACCCTCTTCCAGCAGAGATGAACCATACCTGAGGCCTGGTAAAACAGAGAGAGTTTGTGTTTTTCTATGTGTTTTGCATTTGTGTGTTGTTTGTTGTGTGTGTGTGTGTGTGTGTGTGTGTGTGTGTGTGTGTGTGTGTGCGTGCGTGTGTCTGGGTGTGTGTGTGTGCGTGTGTGCGTGTATCTAGGCTTGACCTCCTGACCTCATCCAGCATTTTCTGCTTTCTTCTGTCTCTTGCTCAAACAATCAATAACCGCTAAACCCACTGCCGCTAGCTGTGACATGCAAATGACCCTCGCATATCATTAAAACATATGCCCTAACAACAATAGGATAACCCCAAAGCCCCCCTCTGCCTTTCCTTAAGACATGAGCCAAGACACTCACACACACAAACATTAAGTGCACAAACAAAAGCAAAGACAACATTAACTCGTGCCCAGATGGACTCCAGTCAGTTGACCTCTGCTTAGAGCTACAACAGACAAGCAAATAGACAAACAGACATTAAGACAAGTGCACTTGAGCCCCTCTTATTTTTCAGGACACACACACACACACACACGTGCGCACACACAAACACACACACACATGCACTTCATCAAGTGTCCTGTTAATGCTACCTTTGAATTGAAGAACTGTGTATGAATTGCATCTTGTTGCCTGGAGTTATGGCTGTGCCCAATGACCTCCACTTTGTTTAATGTGTGACTTATTCATACTGAATTTAGATTATACAGTTTCAGGTCCTACAAAATAAGGTCTAGTCCATTAACTATGGTTTCAATGTGTTCAGGTTTCATCTCTGAAACCCTGCAAAGGGGTAAAATGGTATGTTACATGTTGAAATAGCTGTGTTTATGGTTTATATCGATCACATATTGATTCTACAGCTTGTGTCTTTTGTTTATATCTCTGTCTACATCCATAAACAGACACCTGTTATCAACTGAGGGAAACTACATGCTTCTGCAATGTAATTACAATTTTAAAACATATACCTTAGATTAAGCAATCTGACTGCTTGGATGTGTGATGGTTGAATGTATAATATTGTCACAATCTGTATTAATCATCTATTAAGCAGCTCCAGCTCACTTCTCTAGTATGTGGGCAACACAGAAAGACACATACAGCTACAGAAACATTTCATAATTTTCTTAAGCAACTGCTAAAAAATTAAGTCATTTCAGATAAAGAGAAGTTTCTCCCTACTCAGCAATTGCGGTTCAATTTTAAAGGGAGTCCGATTTTAACATGAAGCATTCAGTCCCTTCTCAGAAACTAAAATGACTACAAAAAAAAAAGTTTATAATCAACTATGTAAGATGTGGATTTGGAACCCCAAAAGAATTAGAATTTTACACAAGCATGGGATGATATATTGGACGGAAGAAACGAGGACAACGTTATAGCTAAACAGTAAGTGGACTTCTGCAGTGTGTGCCACAGGGAACCATGCATTAATTAAGTCTGTCATTGACCCCTAAATACACATCTACACATACAGTGCAGTCATGTCCTGTGGTTATTGAACTATGTGTGGGGGGAGATTTTGCCCTGGGCAATGAGAGAGTTTGGTCTTCCAGTCATATTACAACAAAATACAGGCACAGACACAAACACACGCACACACACACACACATTAACTAGCTGTATGACTCAGTTGAAACCAGCAGTTGGAGGGTCATGTAAATGAAAAACGATCACGTACAATAAGTGTTGCAGAAAGCTTTTGGTTGTATGAGTTCTTTTTGTTCACTATCTGCATACATCAGAATGAGGACAATGTATTTACTTGTAATCTGAAATGTCATCCATATACAGACACAGTTTTTTAAGTGTGTCTGGTTATTTCAATGTCAAGATTTTTCTGTTTACCTTTCCCCTCAAATACAGAAACTTACAGCACTTCCCATTTTCATGCCAGGAATTCTCCATGTGTATATTTGTTAGTATAGAGCTAATCTATGGTAAGTAGATACAGTACGTGGGCTTCTATCAATAAGGCTTTGTCTAGTCCATGAAGGATTGTGGATTGAGCCCAACAATATGGAGGAGGAACAGGCAGCAACTATTGTGCGAACACTGTCCTGCTACTTTTCCTTGGAAAAATGACACACAGACACGACATACTGTAGCACAATGGACAAGACTCATGTGAGGGGATTTTACATAAGGGTATTGAAAGGGCCACAGACACAAATTTCATAGGGAAAAATACGGTTGCAAAATAATGCCTCTCAGACAAGAAAAATTTCAGTTTTGAACTTAGCAGTAATTGAAAACAGAGGTCTGTTTTGGGGTGACTCCAACCTAAATACATGCTCAGCAACTGATATAAAAGAATGCAATGGCTTCATGAAAAAATGGAATAACAAATGGCCACTTTTCAAGCACGCAGACATAAAATCTCCTGCTGCAAAAAGCATTTCAGACTTTAGACACTCTTCCAAGAACATCCTGTGTCCACACACAGCACTTTCAATATATTTAGCCCTTCATAACCCTTGACTGTTTCTGCACAGTTTTAAACTCCTTTTTATACAGGCTGATGGCACACATTAGTCATCACCAATGGCTAGACATGTTGTATATTGTTATTTTCTGAATCAGAATACTTTTCAGAGATGCTGTTTATTTAAAATGTAAATGTTAGAACTATTATTCTGTGTATGCAAAGATTCTTTTTGAAAAAGCTTTAGTCCGTTTTTGTTTCTATATCCACAGGTTTTCAATATATCACAAATTTTTGCAAAATATTGAGCAAAGATGATAATCAGTACTCTAGAGATATAAGACATAGGCTATATATAGGCAGTATAATTAAGTTTTTTATTTATTTAATTCAATTGTCGTTTACATTTTATTGACATTTCTAAAACAATGTAAAGTCACATTTATAACAGCAATACCAACATGTATGACAACACAAACATGTCAACAGAAAAACAATACATCTAACACATATGCACACACGAGCAATTGCATAGTCACACATGAACAGCCCCTTCATAAGTATCAGGTAGCTCACTAATTGAGATGTTTAATAATTCAAAGTGATAGACATACAAAGGGAGAAAGGGTGGGAGAAGGAGAAGCACAGGAGCATGAGATTAAAAATACTTGTTGGGTAGGTCACATTTATATTCTCACACATAAGTTAACTTCATACAGAAATCTAGGCAAGAGTGAATGAGAAAGAGAGATAACACTGCTCTTTTACCCCATTTTTTTGTAGTTTACTGGAAGTGCAACACAGTGAGGACACCCTGAACATTCCCACAATCCTCTGTTGTTTATTCCACTCTAATCATGTGGCCAAAGAGCTGCTTCATTAGGACAAAGAAGTTTGGGATGGGTGCCAAAATTGTGTTTTGATGTTTGTGTGTGAATTTGAGTATGGTTGTGTGTGCATACGAGTGTTTAACATGAAAGCTAACCAAACAAGTAGACAACTGTTTTTTGAGGGGTGCAGTGTTTCATTGCTACAAGAAAAAAGGTAAAAAAAAATATGATTTATCATATATGACGGAAGACACCAACTAAATGTTTTCTAAGCACCATTCACCAGTGAATTTCAGGATCGGTTCACAAAGAACAGCTTGGGAACACTGACAGTACCACTGGTGTCTGCACTGTCTCAGGGTCTAATTCATAAAAAAGTTATTGCTCTAATTATCTTAAAGCACAAACTCATTCATGCAGTAGCTAAGTGAAATTTTCTCTTTTTTCTTTAATCTGATTGCAATTAACATATGGCAAAGTACTGAATGGCTATGGTAGACTTCAGGTCAGTCCAGCAGTTTTGAACAAGTTTCAGCTGTAATTCAGTGTTATTTTTCACAACTTTATTGCAATTCCCTATAAATTTTAACTCTCTTTTTAAAATCTTTTGTGTTTTCAATGTTTTTAACCTTTTTTTAAAAAATGGGCTTATTTCTTTGGTTAGAAGAAGCCTGCTCTTAATGCAAGGATATAATGTAAGTAAGAGGGTGAAGAGCACCTCTACTACATCTGCCAAGTTACAGCTGCCTGGAAGTAAAAAAACACTTCCTCTCTTTAAACCACCATATGATGATGAATCAATACCAAGAAAAAAGATGGCTCCCAACAATAATGTCTTTTAAATAATTTTAAAAAATAATTAATAATTAATTTTAAATTAATATTAAAAGGGAAAGCAACTTGCAATTTCAGTAATTTATTAATCGGGTACTTTTACTTTTAATTGAGAAAGATTATCAAATGACAATTTTTGCTCTATCTTGAGTAATTTGGGCATAATTGTACTTGACTTGATTGTAGGTTTTCATTACTCTTCCCACCACTGTCCACTAAAACAGAGCATGTATTTACATTAGTGAACATTTAACAAATTTCTGAAATATAAATAACTAATCAGATTCAAACAGTGACCTAGTGCTGGCGTATTAATTCCCTCAGTACAATACTAAGGCAACTGAGAGTGAGACATAGAATTTTTCCCATATTCCAAATTACTTAATTCTGTGTCCTATTACTTTTTCACAATTCTGTTTTTTCAGTTTACATATAACTTATTATATTTCTATTTCTTTAAATTTATCAAAATAAATATGATGATTTATTTCCTTGAAAAAGATGTTTTTATTATAACTAACAACTACAGATAACACTACAGTAAACAAACAGCATTTTGATTGGAGATACTGCTACCCACAAAAGGTGATCAGCCTCTAATATCCCGATTAGAACCCCTTTTAGATTACATGTGGGATTTGGGATTTTGGAATAGGGATGACCCATATTTACATATTTATTACCATAACAAACAATTATCATACATTTTCAGACCCTGACATTAAACAGAGTTACACATGTATGAATACATAAATAGACATGTTGTAAAAGGAGTAGCTGAAGCACAGCAGCAACTTCATGGCATGAGAAAAAAATTAAATCCATATTGGCTGATAGAAATAAAGTATCATAAGGTAACACACAATAGCTTTGGCATTTTTGCTAACCTCTGTTCAGTTTCAGCCACTTGGGACCCCTGACTTGCAGATAACCAAGGGTTTTGGTCAAGAGACTAAGCCCAGCATGAAGCAACCTATGTGGGGCTGACCAAGTAAACATCTGGTCTCCCTGCCAGAGGTTGCATATATGAAGCCATCCATCTACGGCTAGGACCCAGCTGCATAAAATCACATTGTGCACCAAGAGAGACAGCCAAGGAACATGTGAGTCACACAAACACACACTCACTGTCCTACATGCCAACCCAACTTGATGTTTAACCTAGTTCCAGTAAACAAAACCTCTTAAACAATTTTCTTTACTTTTAATCATAACTGTAAGCACAATATAGGACTTTATTAGTAAACGGTCAAACTCAGTTGCGAAATCCCTTACTGTTAGCCTAACTATATATATAAATATATATATAAGAATATATAGATGTAGATATAGATATAGATCATACATATACATATATAAAAAATAAAGAGAAAGGACGGTAAGAAAGTGAGAAAAGGCAGACAGTAAAAAAGGACAGAGTGAGGGACAGGGAGTGGAGAGGCAGCAGCTGTTGCAGACAGTGAGGAAGTGAGACAGGCTCATCTCTAGAGGTAAACAATACACACACCGGTAATTGAGCTACTGTTGTCATGGCTACATTGATGCTGAATGTTCCCCAATTCCCAACCCTAGACACAAAAAGACACATCTACAACAGTCAGGTTTATTCCTGGGTTTTGATGGACACAAGTTGAACATGCTCTTTCTATTATAAATATTTTTAGTAATCCAGTTTGTCTCACCAAGTGTTTTTCTCATGGAGTCAGGTACAGTGGCCATCAGTACAGAACTGTAGACAACATTAAGTACAGAGACTAATGTCATGCATAAAGGAAGACACCATTAACAGAATATTGACAATAAATACAGTTCAGTCTAGTTTAGTAAAGGACAAAGTTAATTTTGCATTTAAAACTGTTACTTGCAGTATAACTGTTGCATGTAAAAGCAATTACAGCATAACAGCACATATTTTTAATTACTGAGATACGTTGGTATCTATATATATTCATGTTATTTGTATGTGTGAACAAACCCGTGAGGATTGAGACTTTGTTAACGAAGTGAGTTTAAGTATGCAAGGTGCTTTTCTTAAATGTGTACTTAAAATTGATTAAAAAGTGCAGTTTTGTTCATCACAGATAGAAAGGTTGGACACAAATTTTCTAAACCACTTCATTTCTTTATGTGGGCCAATCTAAAAAAGTAAGTGCACCTGAAATATGTTACTAATAATCCCTCAATACAAGAAAAATTGTGTGCCAACGGCTGCAGTAAGAACAGCAGGTCAAAAATGA
Source organism: Acanthurus lineatus (assembly GCA_029814665.1). NCBI lineage: Eukaryota > Metazoa > Chordata > Actinopteri > Acanthuriformes > Acanthuridae > Acanthurus > Acanthurus lineatus. The sequence continues at coordinate 7,934,080 of JAPZDV010000004.1, read as the reverse complement.
TCTAGAAAGTTCAGCTGTTAAATTAAGGGATACTTTTAACGGATTGCTTTGAGAATTATTTTACCATTCACATTTATTTTTTTTACCACAAGCTTGGTCTAACTAATCTGATCATCTTCTTTTTCTATTACATGCCTTTTCAATGGTTGTTGTAATCATGGCGCTGCATTTCCATATTTCAGTGGATCTGCAGGATAAAAATGAAACCTCATTAGTATTAAACTTAATGAAAACATATGCCTCACATATCCAATGATGATGTCTCAAAATGTACAATACATGTTTGCGTATGTTCCCATGATTAAAACTACTATACTGAAAAAATGACTTTTACAGTACAGCATCTCCAGACTACAAGTTGTCTTGCTTGAATAGCATAAAGAAACATTCTTTCCTGTTTGTCTGTGTTTGAAACAACAATTTAAATTGAAGACAAATATCAACAGTGTTAATGGTAAAATGCAGACAAAATAAAGGGTTGACAAAACCCTTGCATAGGGGCAACTGAGCCCAGAGCAGACACAATGACAGCAGGACATGGCAGAAGTGGTGCTTGTGTTTGTGTGTGTGAGTGTGTGTGTGAGTGTGTGTGTGTGTCTGAAAAGCCTTAAACACTTTTCCCCTGATTGTCGAGTCAAATAAAGGTTGTCACGCGCCAAGCCTATTGTCCATTGCTATCCCCCCCCCAAAAAAAATTGCCTAACTACCAGTGCCTCTTCCCCCAAACACACCCCCCTCCCCCCCGACACACACAAAGACTTCACTCCAAAGTCTTTGTCTTCAGAAACAGGAGGTGTGGTCGTTTTTCTACAGTTAATGAGTTAGTGGGGCCACAAGGGCCAAGCGGAGGCACAGGTTATTCATTTACTTAGTCCTTAAAGCCTCCTTAGCCCACTTCTACCACATACATGCATACATGTGCACACACACACACAGGCACACACACACACACACACACAGACACAGATTATCCGCATCATTGCACAAAGATAATCTACTATTACTTTTAGTGAGGTGAAGGAATATTTTTTTCTCATATAAGAAATATATATCTTTATTTGTATATAAACTTTTTTGTGAACAATCAGCAGTCACAGACGCACACAGACTGAGACTCTGTCTTAATTCTCACAAATTCACACTCAGACATCCACACAAATACACATACATACACATAGCAAAATACTCCTGGCGTCTAGTGACACAATAGCTTCTGATAGCAGCTGGTCAGCAGTAGCCACTGAAGTCACATGCACACACTCACAAATATACACACACATATACACACTCATTCACATATACAGACATGCAACATGTACAAGCTCCTGCATGTCTAATGACGTGCCAAGACCACATATGAACAAGAGAAGAAGACTTGACTGACCATCTGTGGCATGGAGGCCATGCAGAACATCTGCGCCAATCAGTATCACACTCACTCACTTACACACTTCCACATGGAGGCATGCCTGAATAACATATAAACCCATGCAGGCACATACTTTTTTTGACACAGGTCCATTTAGATAAATAATGTGTGTGCAATAAAACATACTACTGGTAAACAAAAATGGTTTATCTGGTATATTTTATACCTTTTAAGAAGGTCTATTTCTGTAGAACTGCCTGCAAACTTATTCCCAGTAGCTTTTTTGAAGAAGGTAAAAAAAATGAGGGGGTTAAAAATAATACATAAAAAGATATCTCTCAATGCTCCAAAATCTTTGGATACCTATCTTACACTTTAGCCTGGCGCAAGCGCAGGGGGCGCGGCACAGTGATTTTAATTTATTTAGGGGAGTCTCCAGGTCAACCTTTGCCATCTTGTTTTCTGTCAGAGGTATCCTGCTCTTCCCCGCCCAATATCCCACTGGCGCACAGTGGACAGTCCTATCAGCTGTGTACAATCACCTCATCAATTCATGGGTGTTTCTTTGGCCGAAATGCAATAACCAATCAGAGAGTTCGCTCTCAGCACCTTTAAAGACTGGTTGCCAATGGCACAGGTGCATTGCTACCTTACATCTGGCACAAACATAAACAGAGGGCTGAACTACAAGGATTTATTTATTTATTCATTCATTCATTCATTCATTGAGCTGGACAGGGTCAGACAGCTCTCAGCTAATTCCCCTTTTAAGTCAAATCATTTAGAAAGTAAACATTTCCATATTTTGTCAGATCCTTTTGCACCATACATTGTCGTCTGCACACACCTAAAAATTAATTCCTTTTGTGGATACATATGCTAATTAATGGTTGAAGGACTGTTTTTCTTCCAGCCACTTGTTGATATTGAATTCAAACAAAGAAAGACAATTCACCGGTGAGGAGACAGAACTCTTGGTGCATGTTATAGATAATAACTGTATAATCCTAATTTTTATGTTCAAATAAATACGCTGATACAAACAATGAAGTTGCTTTGCTCTTTAGAGACTGATCTGTTAAAAACAATCTGACAGCTGTGATCCCATCCTGTCCATTGAGATTAATTTGGCATTATGATCACAATAATTCCTAATTTGTTAATAATGTAAGGGAGGAAAAACCCTCACATAAATGAAAGGTGTATGTGGGTCTTGGCCAAACGTGAGAAACACACACTCCTCTACGTACGCAGTTTACTTCAAAATTTATACCTGGTGATTCAAAATGTTTTCAAAGTACACTTTATATAATTTATACTAAATATGTCCAAAGCACACTTAATTATTTTACACTGCTTAGAGGCAAAAACAGAAAAAAAACTGTGAGTGTGACTGTGGAGATGTGTGTGAGCATGTTAGCCAGCTGCGTCTTTTATGGTACAGGCGGTTTTATGTTTGTGTTTAAACAGGTTTTGGATGGTCAATCAGTAGTCACACGCTAAAAAACTCAGTGTAGAAATTTGTGAGTGTGCTGCTGCTAATAAAGACATCAGTATTTGGTGAAAAGCCATTGATTTACACTAACACAAACACACATACACACACACACATATGAAAACACACTTACAGTGCAAAGATTGTCAAGGGCACACACAGACACACCTCCCCCACTTCTGGGAAACACCTGCAGCCATGCTTGTTTTTCTGGGGAGGAGAACACAGTTTGTACATCCCTCAACCAATTAGACTAGAGACTGCTTAAACACACACTCTCACTCCCTCTCTTTCACACGCACACACACACACGCACACATACACACATGCTCATTTCCTCTGACAAAGCTTGTCTGCTCTTTAATAACGTAACATGCATCTAGAGCTTAAGTCTCAAGTCTCACTCTGTTCATTAGTACTTAACCAATAAACGAGAGGCTGCTCAAAGTGATACAAATACATGTCAAGTCACTGCGACTGGTTTTGGAAAATGCTTGCACTGACAAATGAGGGACATTGTTCTGTGATTCATGATCATAAGCTGTGTTTATTACAGATACTGGTTATCACTTCTCTATCTTCAATCAAAAGAAGGGCCTACATTTAAGTAATTTTTTAGTCATATCTAGAAAAAATGCAACACAACTGTTGATTACTTCAGGTAAGATGAATTTTAAATGCCTACTCATACTTGTGTGAGTTAAAACATAGCCCAGATTTAATTTAAAAAATCATGCTTCGGGCAGGTTCAAGTAGACTGGTTGGTGTTTGAACATGAATGCTATCATGCTATCATTAACATGATGAGTGTTAAATGAAATTAAATAAAAACAAGGCATTAAATGACTTACAACTAGAACCTGTAGTAAAATTACAAATCCTCTTCCAAAAAAGGCTTGTAGTCTTTGAGGCCTAATGATGACCCCTGAGCACTAATGCAGATTTCATTATTTTAACAATACAAAAATCACTAAATCAAAAAAACACCAAACCAGTGACTTTTTTCCTCCATCTTAACTATGTGCACAAAACATGTTTACATGTTGTAATGAACACGAATGTACATCAGGTCTGTGTGACAAAATCAACTCAATGGCCAGTCAAAACCAAACCAACATCCAAAAAAGTCAGCCCAAAAACCACCACAATAACTTTTAAATATGCCCTGCCAAGTGCTGATCTGAAGTAACTTTTGGGATTTGAATGTTTGTTGTAATGTTTACCTACTCTCATTTCCTCACCAGTATGTCTAGGGCAAATACCAGTAAAATAGTGAATAACACAGTCAAATACTGTGAAGACCTGTACAATTCTGCTCTTATTGGTTTCCTGCAGCACTTTAAACAGAGATAGATCACCTTACCAGATATAAGGCACAACATCACAAACACATACACATTTAAATGACATCAAACATTATCTTTCAGCAAATTCCCTATGAAAATGTAATGAATAAGGGCATTGTGTAAGCTGTCATCCACTACATGGATCAGATGCATTAGGATCTGAGAAGCTGTTGTAACATTTAATACAAGCTAACTTGTTTTTATAATTATGATATTTCTTTTAGTATCTTTTATCATTTTAATTCCATTACGTTAAGTTAGGTGTCATCTTCAAAACAAATAACCATATGAAGTTCTTTGACACGTTTCTGTTTTCTTAAGCCCATACCAATGACTTTGTATTAAGTAGTGCTATCATCATTGCATTTACTCACTAATGAAGCTTTGACTAAATTTAGAGAAAGTCTAAAGTTAATATTTTTGTAAGTGTTTACTTAAGATCAGGTTAGAGAGCAGTGTCTGAAGATACATGGACTGAGAAAGATGAAGAGAGAAAAAAGTACTGGCAGAAAGAGACAAACAGACATGGACACTTGAACTGCCAGTGATGCTTGAGTATGTCTGTGCGTGTGTGTGTGTGTGTGTGCATGCATGCATGAGTGTTAATGTGGGATAACTAAATATAACCCAAGCCCAGGGGTCTCCTACACACCACACAGAAACATATAGGTCACCCAACCACCTACACATACAATTTCAGGCACACACGGAGAAACAAACACAAATGCACTAGCATGTAAGCGCTCTGATAAATTGACCTTGATTGACTCTGATTAAAATGAATCCTTCTCCAGTTCAGACCGCATATGAGTCCAGTCAAAATGTAATGTTGTGTGTTTGTTATGTAATGGTGGACATGCAACTTTTCTCAATTCATTAAGTCAAGTTGTTTCATACTTGTCTTCCTGAAAAATATTCAACTGAAAACTAAGGTTATTCTGTATTAGAATTTGAACTCTGATCTTTGAACAGAGAAAACATGGTAGTTCTGTAAATGGTAGGTTTCTTCTCTGATGGTAATGTTGTGCAGACATTGTATTGATTTTTCTTGAGAGTTTCACACACAATATTAATTAAGAGTTATGGCATGAGGTTGTTTTTGCAGCAGAATGTTGCACACTTGAATGAACTGTGGTTAACCAGGACACGGCACATATAATCTGAGTGCTGCACAACACAGAATTACATTAGATGTGTTAGTCTGAATGGCATTTGGTGAAGGATCAGTCTATTGGAGTTGACCTCCATCACTAACACCCTGTTAACCTGTCAACACTGTGCCATGGCTGGCCATGGTGTGTGTGCGTATGCGTGTGTGTGTTTGCGTGTGTGTGTGTGTGTGTGTGTGTGTGTGTGTGTGTGTGTGTGTGTGTGTGTGTGTGTGTGTATACTGTACCTGATCTCCCCTAATCATTTCTTCCATCTTTAACAACTATTTAAAGGAAGTTTGGCTGCTGTTTAATTCTGCTTTCTGGTAAATATAAATACATAAACTTATCCTTTATAAGCTACAGTGGATGTTAAACAAATAAACAAACACACACTAACACACACACATTATTCATGTATTCACACACAAACAGTTGCAAGCACACACCCAGGCAGCGAACAACAGTGGTTCAGAGTTTGCTGACAGAGTGTATTTCCTGGGAAACAATGGCTCTTAATTTTGGTGTTAAGACACACTCACACACAGATACACACTGTGGACTTACAGATGGAGAAGAACAACAGCGATGAGAGTCCACTCTGGAGTTTTGTGGATGATGTTTGTGTTGGTAAACCTGTGGCAGTAAGAAAAAAAAAAACCCAAAGTGATCAGCTTTAACTTAAAGATTTATGTCACATTTACATTGCAAATAAATCTAACCACACAGCACAAGTGAACAAACATATAACAATATGTAGAAGCAACCTTCACCTGATTGTGCTGATAAGTCAACTAGGAGAATGAAATGTGCACATGGCCAGACCAGCAACCACAAACACGGCCTGCAGCAGACCAGTGATGTATGTGTGTGTGACAGTGTGTGTATATTCTTTGGTTTAAGCCTCTCGTCTGACAGCAGAAAGAGAATTCCTGGAAGCGAGACCCTGGAGGTGCTACCACTCAATGATTTAATAGCACTCCAGTAGAAAACATCCTTCTCAGCCAATGGGAACACAGATTATGTCTACGGCAGGAAACATCCAATTCTGCTACAAGATTGAAAGGACTGTGCTCACTACTTCTGGGAAGGAAAGTGTTTATTATAATTTTATTATGTAACAAATGATACATTGAAACGTTATAATTTTCCAATCGAAACACACGGGTGTTTACACTTTTTTCTGTAATTAGGCTCCGTCTAAGGTCCCCGTGAGCGTAGACCAGCTGAGTTGATCGATATCTCACTGGCCCATCTGTTGGTTTCTTACAGGACTTTTCCACTAAAGACATGTTGACATGTCAAAGTGGAAAATCACAAATGTAAATATGAATAATGAGACCCGGATTTGATTTAGCTGCTTCACTTCTAGTGTGCTGGTATTGTGCATGCTGTCTCATTGTAATGGCTTCCTGCGACATTTTAACACATCAGAGCCTTCCTTGTTATTATCATGGTAACATCTGTGCTTTTTCTGCTTTGACTCCCGCCAACTGTTATTGGTTTGTAAAGTTTGGTGACCTTATAAAACCTAGTATGGCTCCGCCCATTTCTAACCCGAGCTGAGGTCTAATCAGCCTGAAGTGGTTGCACCTGTGCAGGTGTGCAGAGTTTAAAAACAAAACATGTAACACTGTATGTTTGTATCTGTATGCAATGACAGATTAATACTGTTGGTGTTTTCTACATGTATCCATATTCATCTTTAACTATATCTTTATCTATCCTTTTATGTGTCGGGGAATTTGCATCATTTGTGATTCTAATCACATGACAGGGTGAAAAACGTTAGTGTCATGGGTGATAGCATGCAAAAAGCCACATGTATGGTGTTTCTGTGCTGATATGTGAGAAAAGCAGATTTCCAAAATTACCATTCAGTTAGTAAATGTGCAACAACATGTCAAAAATTAATCATGTAGAGAGCGTGGTGAGACAACAAGTTTGCTTCACAGTGGACATTTTGACTTGACAAAGCCAGAAACAGCACAGGCGTTACTTTTCACAGTGATGATGGCACTGATACACTTAAGGGTGCCAGTGAGCCTGCATCACCACACAAAGGTCTGGGTATAAAAGCAGCTAAATAGAATATTATTCATGGTCATGACCTTTACTTGTGTTTTTAACCAAATGGCATGTTAAAATGTCTGCTGTTAAAAATGACACCTCAGAGCTGTCATCATTCAGGCTCTTCCAGTTGCTGGAGGTCATGTGGCTCCCAGGGGGCCAATCATTACCACTTGTTTTGGGCCTGTCCAAAAGTAAACATTTTTTGGCATAAAATTTATTCAGAATCAGTGACTTTATTTGGGTCAGATATCACATTTAACTGGGATGAACTTCTTTTCGAGCTTTCACACTCTATAACTATGGTGTTAAAGCAACATATCTGTTTGGTGTACTAAGTGTGGCTGCTAGAAAATCTATTACCAAGAAATGGCTTAAGTCAGATGCCCCATCAAAAGAGGATTGGTACGACATTATTTATGAATTATTTGTAATGTAATTGTATAAAATGTGTTGTGAAAAAGAACAAGGAAAATGGGTCACTGTGGAAATATAATTATCTGTGATTAAGAGGATTGTATGTGATGTATCTCACATGTGATTCCAAATAAAAGAAACAATGTAAAAAAAGAAAAGCTGTGTTTCAGTGTGTCTTTGTGTCCGTGGGACATTTATCCAAGCAGGTACGCAGAGAGGAGGGTGTATTTGTGCTGCACTCACTTAAATGTCCTGACCAGGTTGTTCAAGTCCGTGGAAACGTCGCTCATGGTGAGATGCAGAGGACCGATGATGTTTCTGAGGCTGCACAACACAGAGAGACAACAGGACGAGGGACAGAGAGACAAACACAACAGAAAGAGCAATTATTACTCTCAGTAAATTTGTGCCATCAGTGGAAGCTAAAAAGGGTTTAAATGGATACAATTAATACTAAACATGCGTCTTTAAATCTCTTGGTGCAGTGCTATTTAAAAAACAAACACATAGTCCTGTCTCTGCAGGCATCAGTGGGTGAAGAATGACACTGAAAAGGCCTAGCAGCTTCATAAAAGGGGAATTCCAGTATTTCTAAACCAAACCTGGGTCCTAGTTTACATATTTTTGGTGTGCAAATGACCAGCACTTCAGAATCGTTTGATATTTGTTCCAGTAAATTGCCTCAGGCGGAAGCCACAACATGGCTGCAGAATAATCCTTTTTGACAACCAAGAGTATCTTTACAACATCCTGCTACTATTCTGTCTTTCACAGGCTGCAAATGTTTCTGTAATTGCTGACAACAGATCTCTAAAAGAACAGGCATATAAGTTAAAGGAAACCCTAAATATTTAATTGAAAATTCTGAAAAAACTAGTTCGCATTCTCACAGAATTTCAGACTTTTACTTTAGCAAGACTGTGTTTGTAGTCAAATGAAATCGATACTCTTAAACAAAGCACTCAATCTCTTTAGTGATCCTTCAATGATGTTGTCAGACCTTTAGAATAACAAATGCAGCCTGTGAGGGACAAAAAAGATAATTTAGTGGACATAGTAAAGATGTAATCTTTACCCCAAAAGATTACATTGCAGCCATGTTACGACTTCTTCCTGAGGCCATCTACTGGAATAAATATTAGACCTTTGCAAAGTGCTGCTCATTTTGCAAAACAAAACGTATAAAATAGAGAAAATAGAGAAAATCTCCTGTAACACTTTTCTCACATATCAGGTATCAAGAAAAACATAAAAAAAAACTGTGATGACAACTGAAAAAGCACATGAACAAACTGATTAAAAAAAAATTATCCACTTAACAAAATACACTAACACAAGCAAACATGTTAAGAGACACACACACACACACACGCACCAGCTGTTGAGTTTCTCCACTGTGATGCGTTTCTGGATGAGGTGCTGAGCATGAGAGTCAACCAGGGGCAGAACTGGGTCCTTTATGCTCTGGTGCTGTACTGTCACCTGGTGGGGAAATGAACAATGTGTGTGAGAGCTAAAGAGCAAACCTCAGCACATAAACACACTCTCACTGCCCAAATCAAAGTCTTTCACACATTGTATCTTTAATACACACTAGTGTCTCTGGAACCCCAACAACCTGTCCCTTCAATTGCAACCCTCCTCTCTTTTTTCAATTCCTTTCTTCCCTCTCCTCCCTCACTCACCTTGTCTCCAGGCTGCTCCTCCCCCTTCTCAGGCAGAACCCAGGTTCCCTTGTAAAACTCCTTGACTCTCAGCTCCAGTTGCTGGCTCTCCTTCCGCAGTGTCTCATAGTCGGGAACAGCAGACGTTCTCTTTTGCACCCCAGCATCAACCCTTTCTGCGTCCTCATCGGTCACCTCATCATCGAGGTCGTCTTCATCCAGCTCCTCCTTGTCCTCCACGTTTTCCTCTTTAACATCAGTGAAAGGAGAGCTTAGTGGATGGTCAGAACCATACAGGAACTTTCTAGTCTCGTCAGTGCTCCATTCTGTCAACGTTCTCTTCAGGTACTGAAGGAGGTTCAGTCTGATGGAATCAGGTCTGGCTCCAGCTGTGTGGTTCCTGAGTAGATCTCGTAGCCCTGCTGCCCCTCTCTTGCTCATACCCACCTGGGTGATGTTGAGGTCTGGCTGGCTGATCAATTCTATGTTGTGGCTGTGCTGATTTGTGTTGATCAGAGTTGAGGAAGGGAGATGTTTGTTTTCTGTTGAGGGGTTTGAGTCTTCACATGGTGGAGAGGTGGGAAGATCTGCTTGTGTGGCAGTGTGAGTGACTGCTTCGGATAAACTGCACAAATTCAGCTTAGCTACAGCCTCTTTCACACTGGGATACTCTACAAAGTCCTCCTCCTCTGACACCTGCTCTCCTTTAGGTTTGTCTGTGTCTAATGAGAGCAGCTGTTTGGGTTTTACAGCCTCTGTTTCAGTTCCTGTTCCTCTCTCATCTTCTCTTAATTTTCCCTCCCTCTCTTCATCCCATCTCTGATGACCCTCCTCTTCATCTCCCTCTCTCCTGTGTTTCTTTCGCCTCTCCATCTTCCCTCGTTCATCTTTGTTGTCTTCATCTGTGCGTTTAGGCAGGTTGCCCCAGTGCACCCTGGGTCCCTGCTGCTGGGAAACTACACTGGAAACAAAGTCCTGCTCCTGTTCATTGTCGCTGCTTTCACTGTGGTGGCTGAAGTCGGCTCGAGCAGAAGGCTGCTGAGAGCGATCCTCGGACTGAACAGCCAGCGGGTCCTCAATGTCTTTTTCTTGAAGACGCCTCTCAGACAGCACCACCTCCTCACCTGAACTCCCACTGGACACAAGTTACATTAAATTAGTCAATTTATTTAAAAACCTCTATTACATTTAGATAACCAAACATGAAAATTTTCAGTGCAACTTAAATTTAGCTGTAACATTTTTGAAAAAACATATCTGATATGCTATCATTTAAAAAATAAACTTTGAGTGAAATATAAACATTTAAATTAATACATACCCATCTCCTATTTTCATCAATTTGATTTCTTGAGGACTGTAAGCAAAAAAGAAAGTACACAATCAGAATATGCAGAAAATATTCCTATTAAATGATAAGTTTGTAGTTGTGACTCAGAACAGAAACAGGAGCAGCACACAAACCTCTCGTGCTGTCTGAGCCAAAGAGGCGTGTTCGATATCTGAAGCTCGAACTCTTTGGAGGCTTTATAGCAGAAGTTGCTACAAAAACACTGATCACAAGAGAGAGACACAAAAGTAATCTTTACATTGACTGTGTTTTCAAAAATAAATTGGTTAATGTGTAGAATAAAGGAAGGGCACTTACCTTGCGCTCTGTGATGTCATAAACCTTATTTGTTTTAGTGGAAATTTTATACTGTTGAGTTGGGATCTGTAAAATGAACAGCAGCACTGAATCATGGGAAAACATTGTAGAGGTATAAAACATAGGACATTCAAATATTTATTTCTCACATGGGATTGTTCAGACTAGTATAAAACGTCTTACCTTTCCCAGTTTATTTGGACATAAAGGATAACCACACAGTTTAGCAATGGACCGCTCCTCTACTGCATCTTTGTAATTAGCAGGAGTAATAAACCGAGCCTGTGAAAAGAGGAGAGTGAAAACATGACGCACATCACAGCAAATAAATCAGTTTGAAAAAGTCTCAAAGCTAAGCCTAAAAAGAGAAAAGTAACTCTTAAATTTTATTTTTATCATACTTATTTCTATGGTTTTTTAATTCTGTTTTAAATAAAACAGAGGAAAACATGATAATACATTGTTTCCTACATTACCAAACAATTATACATGCGTTGAAAGACCTGCATTAAACTTAGTGATCAAAAACCTTAGAATATTAGCATTTGACTTGCAGACCGACAAATTAATGATCTCTACAATTAGTAAATCTGGATTAGTCCTGCTGTCCTTGGATCAGAAAAGAACTATTTCACTGTTTCTGAACAAGAAAACTAAGAGGTGAGATAATGAAATTGAAATCTAAACTTTAAGTGACACCAAATCATGTCACTGTCATTTTACAGGTCAAAATTGTCTAAGTAAGCCTGACCTGTACTGATCATTTACTATCATTGATATTTAAAAATCGATTAAAGTGACAGGATCAGTATTAAAACAATTCAACAGTGACACAAAGATAACAGGACCATGGGATTGGGCAGAGAACTTCACCCTCTAGTCTGACGGACTTGCTGAATGTAAGGCTTCACTTCTTAGGACTAACATGGACTGTAATCGATGGACAACCTTACATCTTGCGCTATATCTAACAAATTTGAGGCAAATTTAGGGTCTGCTGCAAAGATGAATTCAGATGACGCATACACAGTCAATCAGGAAGTCTTCAGTCACACTGTTCTCCAGGAGACGCTCCACCACCTTCAGGGCTCTTTTCTCCAACTCCAACTTCTCCCTTAACTTCTCCTTCAAAACCTCCCTCCTGACATGACAAATGAAAAAAGTCTTTTGCTGACATATATTACTACTTCATTTTCTCCATAAAGTGGGTTGTAGGTGAGTAAATTAATTGTTCTACAATTAAATCACAATTTGTTAAGTATTAGAATATGAAATAGTTCATTAGCTTGACATCAACAATGAAAACAACTACAAGATCCTGTGAAAAAATGCCCCTTCACACCTTCTTGCTTCTTCTTCAGCTGTCAGAGCTTTGACGCGTTTCCCACCTGCCACAAAAAGCACAAGCATTACTGACAGGAGAGTAAATTGTTTTCCATCGCAAAATTTATCCGTAGAAACCAGCTGACCAGTCAGTGATCACCTACAAAGTACCTGTGTATAGCATATGAAACATGTTCAAACTTCTCTCTGAAAGCTGTCAGACTGTAAACTTTCTCTGGAAGTCTAATAATGATTTCAAAGAGAAAAAAATGTCGTGTGAACTAACCTTTTTTAGAAGTTTTGGCGGAGCCTCGGCTCCTTCTCTTCTCCTCCGCCTCCATGCTGTTTGTGTTCAACTCTGACCGATGACGTATTTCATTGTACGGCGACTCCGGAAGGACAAAACAAGCGTTCGCACTCTCGCCGGGTGGCGTGGTAGTTTTCAACAAGGTATCTGATGACATGCAGCTAGAGGCAGGTATCCTCCCAACATGTTTATACATGTCATGTTTATTACTTTTAACTATGGAATCGGTATTTACTGTTTGTGACTGTGTTTGTATAGCTACGATAGCAAAACAAAATGTTTTTAGCCTAGCGGCTAAGCTAATACGAAATAACAAACTAGCATTCATTGTACAGTCCTGAGTCTATAACATGCTCTCTACATTTCATTTTTACAAAATCCGATCAGTCTGGTCGTAACGTATAAATCAAAGACAGGGGCTCTTGTGGATTGTGTTTATTTTGGATTATTTGATCATTGGGAAGTGTGATGTGCATTTTTTTTGACAGGAAGTCTGCTTGTTTTGGAGGATTACTGGGTGAAGAAAACTCCTCCTGAAGACAGCAGGGATGGCTCTGGAGCAGCTCAGTGATGTGGTCCAGAGATGCGTAAGTCCTACCGAAAGGGCTGGAAGGGGGCGTAATGAACTCACATACTAAGTTCTTTTACATGCACCCATACCCTCCTCATATCACCACCAATGACTGGGGTCTTCACAGACATGAGATCCAGTGCAATGATTTCATTTGTCTGGTACAAATATTGTGTAAAGTGTATCCTCTTTACTAGATTAATGTGGCTTTGTTATAGCTGCGCTTTGACATCCAACTCTGCCCTCACACTGCTCCATCAATCGAGAAATGCATGACACAATTTCCCAGATCTCAAAGTGAAGTTCTCAGTTTATTTGTTTATGTCCAATTTACAATGTAAAAACCCCAAATACATGTGATTTGCAATGGACTACAAACAGCAAATTTTCACATAGAGAAGCTGGAAACAGTCATTTTTGCCTTAAAATGTTGTTGATTAATTTTCTAATCTAATTTTCTAATTAATTTATTGAAAAGACTGGACAATTGTTCATTGCAGTAAAATGTCTGTATTTTCTCTCCTTTATTATTTTTTTATTGTGCCTCTCTCACACAGCAAGCCCTCCCTGATGACAGCTACACTACTGAGGACCATGATGTCTTCACAATTGCTGGGCGGACCTGCATCGAGGAGGGAAACAGTGCACAGGTCCTCAGTATCGTCCTGGATGAAAAGAATCAGGTGTGTTGTTCAAAGCTGTCCACTGTTTCAGCATGTGGACTTGCATGTGTGTTGCACATTGCGCTGCATATTGCTACATATCTTCTGTCCCTCTGTCTGTAGGACATAGTGAGATCTATGGGTTGGAATCTGCTTCCACCCCTGATTCAGGTTTTTCTGAAGAAAGAGGACAAGAATCTTTCTCAGTGCTTGGCCATTTTCAACCATCTGCTGCAGGTCTGGTCTGGATTTAAGATAAACTATTTTTTATGATTTAATATGATTCAGTGACATCTTAAACTGTGTAGATGCTGAATGTTTTAAACACTGGGATAAAATCATTTTCTCAAGACTCAGTTGTGGTTTGTTACAGACCTGCAGACCCAAAGAGCTGCTGATTGGCCTGTTGGAGCAGCTGGAGCAGGACGACCCTGACACCATAGCAGAGAGCATCCATCTGCTGCTGAAGCCCCTACAGAAAGGTAAAGAAAATCCCTTTATAAATATATTTCAGTATATTTAATCATTTGTCAAATGGAGCCATTTACACTTCTTCCATTCATCCTCGTCTCCATCTCAGTGCTGCTGAGTCTGGGCAGCCGCAAGGCGTCATCTTTGGGCATGACCCTGTCCTCTGTGCTGGACCAAGTGGCCAAACTGCCTCTGCCTCACACCAAAGAACAAGAGCAGGATGACGTCTTCTCATTTTGTCGCTGCTGCAGTGATCTGACAGACTTTGTCAGGCCCTTTGTCCACGAAGCCAGCCAGAATGCCCCGATCAGTAAAGCTCCAATTGAGAACACAAACAAGACGACGCAAGAACAAAAAAGGGGTAAAGAGGATGAGCTGCGAACAGAACTGCTCAAGTTGTGAGTGTTAAACTTAAAATGTTCAAAACTCAAACCTGCTTATAAAATATCCGCCCATATGTAAGCTTATATTATGCATTGGTGAGGAGCAATGTGAAACACAATGCTGTAACTAAGGTTGATTCCTTGTTTTCTCTGTTCTGCAGCTGTATGAAGACTCTGAGTCACCCTCTGTTGGAGGTGCAGCTCAAGGATCCGGACACTCTGGCTGTGTCTCCTCTCAGGAATTTTGCCTCAGAGATTTTGGTATTCATTCACCATCATATTTTACAAAGAGCTCGTGCTGTACTGTAACTTTTGTGTAAAGGTTGTGATGGGTCCTGAAATTTTTTCTGGCCTCTACAGTAAAATGTCAGTAAAACTTATAAGTTTCATAGACAGGGGCGTTGTTCTCAGTGAGTTGCACTTGGCTATGAGCGTGCAGTCATCTCAACTTCCATCTGCTATTCTTATCTAATGTTTTAATAGTGCGACCTTTTTACTCATGTTTGGTCCAATTACCTTAATAGATATGATTTCAGTGGTGACTTTGTGTGTGTTTTGTTCAGAACACCCTCAGTGTGATCAGGGAGACCCTCCCCAGTCTCGTGTACCAGCCTCTGTTGAAGAGGAAACAGGTTCCTGGCTTTCTAGAGGAGGAAGTGCGTTATCCTAAAGAGTCTTTAGCCAGTCTGGCTCACCTGGTGTTTGTTCATCACCTGGCTGCAGACACATTCCCAAGTATTTTCAGGTAAGATGGAAAATTAATATCACAGAGGATCCAGGACACTGATATACTGTAGGAATTCCTGTAAATGTTCCCTAAATTTAGCATTTTAACATTTTTATTATTCAGAATTGAAATGTATGTAAATCCTCATGACTGTCTGTGTGTTTACAGTCCACTGTTCTCTCTGCGGTGCAATATGGAGCACGTTTGCCTCCTCTTGTCCAGGTGAATACATGACGCAGTATAATACTTCTATTCATCAGCAGGTTTATCGCAGTTGACCCTCATAAAAATACACCTTTAATGGCACAATTTGGCGAACACTGCATTTGTTTGGGAGTTTATTATTTAGACTTAGGTGAGTTTTTTTTCAAAGTAGCAGTGGAAACCAGAAATATGTTATGGTTTTATTATTTATGTTCCATAAAGTTTGGAAAAACTTACACTTTTAAATAACACATCGACCATTGAAACCACGCTGTCACATTGTAAAAAAACACATTGACATAAATAAGGGACAAAACATTTTGTCTTTAAGAATTAAACAGATTTTATGTAGCCACACTCTCACATCATACAAACACATAAATAAAACTACCATGCAGAATGAATACAGACTTGGATGTAGCGGATAATGTTTGATGTGTGTTTTGTATTTGAGTTGAACCTTCTTAACTTATTGCTGAATTATATTTCATTAACAGAACTGAGGAGTCGAGGATTCAGAAAGGACTGGTGAGTCAAACTGTAACATGGAGATAAAGATGAGGGTTTTTCTATGTTTGCAACATTCTGGAGAATTTCTTAAAAAAAAGTTTATTTCTTGTAACCTACAAGATTTTATCATCTGTTCTGTACTGACATCACACAGGAGCTGTATGAGAAGAGTCTGGTGCGGGTGGAGGATGGCAGTCTGTCTGCAGATCTGCTGGAGGTCAAAACCTTCCTCACAGTCCCTCAGGTGAGATACGCGTAGAAACCTGAACTATAACTCTGCTCAACTTCTCACAAGGTAAAGCTTTACTGGTTTGCATTTCATGTCCTGCTTGTTGGTGATGTCACTGTTTGTTTGCAGAACTTGGTGAGGGTCATGACATTATGTCCGAGGCATGATTTGGTAAGTCCATGAGTGGATAACAGATAGTTATAATGTCATAAATAATAAACATAATGATTTTTTTCTGCTTTATTGTAGCTTAGAAATAAATTGACATACAAGTCATTTAAATTATTAACTTCTAGATGAAAACTTTTTGTAATCAGACATCTTTACATATTTGTGTCTCTGTCAACAGAGAACCAGAGGTCTGAAGGTGTTCCAGCTGAGCATTGATAAGTTTAACACTGAAGCAAAGTACAGATTTTTCCTGTAAGTTCAGTTTTTACATGCAAAGTTGTCAGATGTCTCTTTCTGTTCCACCTTCCAGTGTTTTGACTTGTACTGGTTTCAGGTACATGCTGAAAACCAGCAATCACTCAGGAGTCGAAGGCTACGTCATCAAAAACATCAAGAATCAGATTGACTTTGCTCTGCAGGTGAGACAGCGTTTTGCATTTTATTTCGACTGTTAGACCTTTTGTTGTTTTTGATGCAGCAGCTAAGGTTAAATGACAGCATCTGTGCAGCGTGCAGGTTGTCATTTGTCTTTTTTGTCTTTGTCTTTCTGTCCACAGCCTGGTAATGGCAACGCCTGGTTCGAGGGGGTTCACCTGCTGCCTTTGCTGCGTCAAGTTCTAAGTCTGCCAGACGGCCCAGAGACTGACCTCCTGCAGTACCTGGACAGGTGAGCACACACCTGACATAACCCTCACCTTGCTCTGGGGTAGGGGATTGCTATCCCAGCATGCAGTGGGCAAGAGGCAGGGTACATGAACAAGTTTCCAGACTGTCAGCACAAACATAGAATACAACTGAAGAGAAAAATATTAAAGTGAGCTTTTTTCTTCTTCCACTGTGATTTGAAAAATGTAAGATTATGCAGTGATCACTAGTGAGCAGTTTCAACACATGAGGTCCTAAAGGGGGAGGAGGAGGCAGGTGGAGGTGACATATAAAAGAAAGGATTACACCCTCTTTGCCTTCTTACACTGTACTTGTTTTTGTGGAGTTTTTAACCATATTACTTGATCAGAAGTATCAGAAAAGGTGGGGTAATTAACGTTGATTGCGGATTGGTAAAGTATGATTTTGAGGGTGTGTTGTTTTTGTGTTGTTCAAACAGAATTATGGAGTCTCTGAACCTGCTGCGTTACCTCGTCATCAGAGACAAAGTGACAGAGAACCAGGTGAGTCTGACAGGATCGTTGAATCTGTGTGTCCTACAGCCAAAAAAAAAAAAAATCAGTGACAGTGAATAATTGTTTGATTGTTTTGATTGTTTGTCTTAATGTCCTCCACCATGTTTCTGGTTTCCAGAGTGCATCAGTTAAATACACTCTTTATGTTTTTCTGCTGCTATTTTGATCTAACAGACGGGGATCTGGACAGAGCTGTATAAAGTAGAAGATACATTTATAAAGCCACTACGAGTTGGAGTGAACATGTCAAGAGCTCACTATGAGAGGGAGCTGCACAACACAATGGAGACCAAGAAGAACAAGGTCAAAGGTCAGATCATGTCCCACCTATTAGCACTTACACTCATGTCTTATTTAGTCTTATTGTTCTCAAACCACAATCTGACCTTTTTACAAAGACAAACAACCTTCTAATAGTAACATTTCAATTGAATAAATCTGTGAAAAGTTAATTTACACTTGCAATATTTTACATTTTAACAGTAAAATGTCTGAAAAGAACTTCTTTTTTTTCCATATTTTGTTGAGTTGTGTACTTACATTCTTCCAGATGTTCCCAAAAATGTTTTAACTCAGAGAAATCTGTGATTTTATTGAAACAGTGTGTTTCGTGATGTTACCTGTAATTAACTAAAAACAGAGAGAGAGAAGGGAAGTTGGCAAATGTGACTAAACATAACATGATTAAAACTTTATACACAACTTCCTCTGTGAACATCTCTGAGTCATTAAGACAGATTTTAATCAGCAATGGTGGCTGTGCTTCAATGCATCAAAAATTCAAAAATTACATGTTCTGCTTTAAATTATAAAAATTTGCACAAAGGCACACACAGCAGTACAAGGAACATAAGAATGTTGCATAATTGTAGTAAGTCTGGCTTCATTTTCAAACACTAATATTTGTTTAGATAAAATATCAGCCATGTTTTTCAGGTACAGCAGAGTTCTGATTGCAATAATATGTGTTTTCCACAGAGGAGTCGATGCTCTCAGTGTCCGTTGGTGACGAGAAGCTGCCGAACTTGTCATCAGAGTCACAGATTCAGGTCAGTGACTATTTCATACTCATGCAACAATCAAACAGCACCCCACTGTGTTTGTGCAGCACTGAAAAAGAGCAGTGATGACCTGGTTGAATGTCATTGTGTCCTTACAGGCTCTGCACTCGGCTCTGCACACGTTTGACATGATCGAGAGCGTGTTGGTGCGGATAGAGGAGCTCACGGAGGTGAAAGAGAGTCCTTAGACTGAGTCCAGGCTGCCAGACATCCTCATCGTCCCAGGGCTTATCAAACAAAAAATACATCCAACTGTTCTAATGTCGGATGTGATTTGTTTAAAGAGTGAGCAGCATCTGTTGTGGATGCATCATTTCAAATAAACATGCAATGTTAGTGGGGTTTTTTTTGTATGTATGTTTCCAGTTTTGCTGCATATTCAGAAATAACAAATTTTTGAATGTTGCTTACAGTGTTTATAAAAAATTTAAGCAATGACAGGGAAGTTTATTTAACTTCTCTAGTGATGAATAAACTTTTGTACACAGGTTCACTGAAGTGCTTATTTTAAAAAATGTGATTTTTTTAAATTGTTTTGGAGGGACATCTTCATTATTGTTCTTTTCCAAGTTGCTTAAAATGGCACACACCCCTCAGCTGTTGACAGAAAGCAGAAATGAAAGTTACAATGAGGGTCTGTATGAAGCAACATGGTACAACCCTACATCAGGTCATATGGGAGAGCTTTTCTAAAAGGGCTCCAGAAAAGGATTCTGATGCTAAAACACACAGGCTTCCATCAAAATTTTAATTAGTTCAACTTGTATAAAACAATTAAATAAATTAACACCTAAATAATAATGACTACCAATCTACTGGCAGAGAAAAATAAATATCTATCATACTATACGAGTCATTTGTTTCAATCTTGTTAAATAATAAAAAATGAAATGTAAAAGATATTTTTAATTTTAGGTTCACTGCACTTTTTATAGACAGTAATTATGAATTTAATGTTTTCACTAAATAAAAGCTGAATCACAGACCACTTTTTGCTTTTTTTCCCTTTTATTAGAAAATCCAGAGTAGAGTGAGGCAGACTTTACATTTTCAGATTTATAAGTTAACACAGCTGAAACAGACACTCAGACAGGATCCCTTCTCACTTTAATAAAATACAGATGGAATGCACCTTAAAATTAAAAGCCCTTTCATACTTCAAGAAACTATCACATACAATGGTGACAGGTAAACAGCATACAAACCTAAAAGAGAAGGTCAGGAACTTACAGGTTTGAGTATTTTTTTTTAACAGAGAGAATGTAAATTAAATAATAGTACAACTGTACAACTGACAAAACAGCCAGAAGTCTGCTCATGTGCTGCCTGAAGTTACTACTTTTTCTGTGGGGTTACAGTCAACAGTACACGTCTAAAGTTCTTTAAATGCCCCTTCTCAAAGTACTTCGTACCATAGCTGCCTTAAAATAATATTACTATTTCAAGCAAGCCTATGACCCAGCATCAGACCATCTTAAATGGATACTAACATAAAAATATGTGAGGCACTTAACAGGGGTTGATGAGGGAGAAAATTGTTAGAGTTTTATTTCCCCTTACACTAAACTCTGTTCTCTAGTTCAGTTAATTTCTCCATACAGGGATATAAGCTTATCTCCATATGATTAAAAACCCTGGGCACAGCAGGACAGACAGATCTCATAAGGACAGACTTGTAATGTAAACAAAAGGTATTACTTCCTTACATCTTTACATCACCTAGTTTATTTAATCCTGACAAAAGCCAGAGAAGCCTGCAGTTTCTGTTATGATGATGTGAGCCTGCTGCTCTGGTGAGGATCTGCAGTTTACAGGCCTGTGAACAGTTGGTGCTGCAGGGCCTGAGCAGCTGTGATCCTGGTAGCAGGGTTCAAGTCCAGCAACCTGTCCAGCAGGTCATAGGCTTCATCAGGAACTCTGTCCCAGCCCCCCTCATCTTCCTCCACCTTACAGACTGTCTGTGTAGTAAGGCGATCGGTCCCTGTGCTCTGTAAATGTTCCTGGTTGTACGGGAGAGTTTGATCTTTGTGTTGTGTAATTGTTCCTTCAGTGGGGCGATGTTTGGGCGTATCATCTTGGATCTTGTGACAGCGGGTGTTAGTAGAGTCATTGCTGGCTTCAGGCAGTGGTGTGGCATCATCATCTGGTGATGGCCGCCGCCCTCTTAATGTCTCACACAGTGTTCTGAGGTCCTGCCGAGGCAGCTCCCGACTACACACCACTGCTTTACCTGAAGGAAGGTTAGCCCAAAAAAATGTTTAATTAAGTTGTTCTACATTGTTACAAAGACTGTTAATGGTGGTGACTTGTATTGCAAAATTAATCACAAAACCAAAAAGAAAGGGATCTGTTTGAAGAGTAAAAAGTTCACACCAAATGCTTTGGCAGCCTGGATGGTCTCTCTGGAGCCCCGTATGGTCATGATCTGAGTGAGGGCGATCAGGTCATCGCTGGCTTTGAAGAACGGGTAACGGCCGCTGAGCAGTGAGAGCAGGATCACACCAGCTGACCACATGTCTATGGCTGCAATATAGAAAGACAGAGGAAGAGTACAAATCAGTTGGAGAGGTGAATGACCATGTTTGAGTTTTAAGCTAGGGCCAGGCTTTACGTAGCTGTCATTTTATAAGGTGCCATCAAAAATTTTTAAAATTGAGTCTGTAGCACGGTAATGAACATGTAGCAGCTGCAAGCAATAACTTTTATAAGCAAGTGTTTCAGCATGGACCTGAAAACTGGGACTACAGCCACAAACTAGAGACCAAATTTCAATTCAGGGAACAGAAAGACGTGGCAGGTAGCCACATCTAGCAAGTAGAGGAGCTGGTGAGCAAGAATTGTGTTGCTGTAGGCAAGAAACTTGTGCATTTCCAACATTCTGAGCAGGTGCTGGACATGTTTGAGCCCAGCGCACCACAATTCAGGTTGTTTACACTGAACGTTCTTTCTCAGAACTTTTCAGTAGCACTCAGTGTTAACATTCTGGCCCTGGGTGGTAAACTCAGTGTAAAACCTTGCCAACGTCAAAGAAAATCCCACTTTAAACTTTAAAGTTATATCTTGTCAACTGTTATGTGCACATTACTAAACAGCACTGTTTTTGCATATTGGAAACAGTCTGATCAGCTACTGTTTGCACTCATATCTATATGGTTATCAATCATATCCAATAGTCATGATTAGAGATATTAACCTGTTCCTTGGTTGGGACACTTTGTGAGGACCTCTGGTGCTCTGAAACCTGGTGTTCCTGCCCGGGGAGCCACCTGCTGCTTCCTTTACGTCAATAAAACAACATGAAGCAGTAGTTTTGATAAAATGGCACAAATCATTGGGAAAAGAGCCCAAAACCTGCATTAAATGGATGTGTGTAAAATAAGCTTTTAATGATTTGTTTTCAAAAAAAGTGATACTATTGTTTTCTCTTATTTTTTACCTGGACATGCAGATGTTGCAGACACGATCAGTCAGGTAGCAGCTACAGGTGAGGCCCTGCTGTACGCTCCTCTGAGGTTTCTGACTGCTGCTCTGGGTCCCGACAGGCAGCGGACCCCGATTGGCTGATGAATATCTCCGGTTGGCTGGGTCCTCTGTTTTTCCGGGCTTTACAAGCTGAATAAAAGGTTTTATGAACAACAAATACAGTGAGCACACAGAAAAATTAACACCCATAAAATCCTTCTGTCTCGTTGAAGAAAATGAAAAAGAACACTTCCAAGCAATGAAAGCCTCCTTTCTTTGTAGCTCCAATGGTTATGACTTTTACTGAGCATACTGTGACACAGATCACTTTACCACTATCAGGGATAAGTTGCATAAGAAATGAAATAAGCCTTCTAGTTTTATCATCCAAACCATACTAAAATACAAAAGATATCTGTTCAATGTATGTCAGAGAAATATATTTTACAAACTGTTAACTGCAGCCGTTCTTGTTGTGACAACTCAGTGTTCAAATGCCTAAAGCCAAGTGTAACCTCTTATTCTGTAGAATTTACCTCAGTCTTTAGGGCAGCTTGTTTGGTGGTGGATGGAGCTTGTTTGGTGGTGGATGGTGCTTGAGTGCAGCTGTTCAGGTTCCTCTCTCCAAACACAGGCCGTGGCACTTTGCGCAGTCCTGTCAAATCCTGAACAAAACAAACATGAGTAGGAAAATTTAGCTAAAACCAACACATTGGTGAAGAAAGCAGAGGATAAACACAGATACCTTAACATAACCTTACAGAAAATCTTTAACCTCACCCAGCTTGTGATACTAAATGCACCTTAACACTTCTATTCTGCTTTTACCAGACAAACAAAAGGCTCAGAAACACCAGAAAAGATAAAAAAAAGTGGCTGGGTGCAGACACCTTTGTGTGCTTTGTGCGAGAGGTGGAGGTGGTTACGGTGGCAGTGACAGAACGTGCTTTTTTGAACAGTGTTTTCCGAGAGGTTGAGGAGGATGTGTTGTTGGAGGAAGAGGAGGAAGGCGGTATGGTTGTGGCCTGCTGCTGAGGCACAGGTAGTGAGGAAGAAGCGGTGGTGGTTTTGGGAGGGAGTCTAGGTGGTGCTCTGCTCCGCTGTGTGGTGTCTTGTTTCCCTGTGGACCCTCCACCTTTTTGCGATGATCTCTGCCTCACCACTTTTAGCAGCTCAATTTGGGTGTCCGCTGTGCCCTGAGCCAGACCGAAGTCCACCAGCGCATACCTAAACAGACATTTTAAAGAGGTAAATTAATCAATATTTTATGTGCTACAAACCAATCCAGCATTTACAAAGTTGGTTGTGGCCCCTTATGTGTTCTACAGCCACAATAACATGGCTGTGACCAATCTAAACAGAAGCTGAGAGTCTCCAATTTAACAGATAAAACATGAATAAACTCAAAATATAATCATTTGCAAACCAATTGTTTATCCACAATGGTTTCAAAAAGTGCCTTCAAAGCCCCCAGCTCCCTCATACGATCATATGATTCACAAAGTGTTGAACTGCACTCCTTCCTTTATTGTCAACAACTGAGCCTTTTGAGGATGCCTCTTTCATATCCAACCATGTTACCAGCTACCAATGAATCTTCTCATCCTCAGATCTTCCAAACAGGTGTTGTTTAAGTATTTTACAGCTTTCTCAGTCTCTAGTTGCCCTGGTCTCAATTTGTCTAAAATCATGCAAAACTTTTTGCTGGGACTACAGCTGCTGTTGCATATTTGTATTCCCCTCTTCATGGATTCAAAGAGTAAAAAGGCCTGCCTACCTTGCAGTGAGTCACCCCTTTGCAGGAATGTTTATTGATGTGGTGCAGTGCAATGCATTCTGGCAATTGTAGGTTTTCTCCCTTTTCAATTTTTAATTTCTACCAATTTTAAAAATGTGTCCATCTTTCTACTGCATGAGAACCCCCCACTTTTTTAAAAAGATCTTTTTTTTCTAGTAGTAAAATACTTCTTAAAATATGTCTTTGTCTTTGAACTGCTTTCAATTGAGTATACGTTAACAAGAATTAGCAAATTATAACATTCTATTTTGTTTACGTATCCCAACTCTTTCAGCAGTGGGGTTGTAAATATAAAACAGTCCAATGAAAAACTATGCAGCTGGACATATAACAGAGAGGTGTGACTACTCACATTTTGCTGCTTCTGTTATAGAGGAAATTGTTTGGTTTAATGTCCCGATGAATGATACCAAACTGGTGGATGTGTCTCAGAGCCCTTAACAGGTGATAGATGTACAGACGGACCTCCTCAAAGCTCAGCGAGCCAATGATGTCCTGAAAGACAAATTTTAAATTAATTGAAGAGATTTAAATTACATTTCAGTGAACAAAAAAAGACTTACATTACAGATTTGTTCATTAAAAAATTAGTATTTCACTGAGAGGCAGTAGCATCACGTGACAATGTGCATACCACAATTGCTTGATGCTCCATATAGGGCATGACAATCACCACATGGTCCTCCTTCCTGAAGCAGTATGTCACTCCCATCACATTTTCTCTGCCACTGCAATGTGAGGGAAGATTTTTTTTTTTTTAATTAGGCAGTAAGACAACAGAACTCATTACAATGTGTTTTTGGGATGACGTCAATCTTGGCCAGTCCCTTCCAAGAATAACAAAAACACTTATCAAACATAAGTGCACATTATTATGCATCCAGAAGAGCATCTTGCCAAACTAGTCATCAGTGTATGGATGCGCGTAGGTTCAATGGAATCATACAACATTAGACAAATGAAGAACCCACACACCAATTTGCTACGGCATAAAATTACCTTTTAGAAAAGAGATCACACAGCTATAAAAAACAAGTTCTTTCATTTACAATTTTGGAATTTTGGAGAGAAAAATGTTTCAGTACTATTGCATGTTTTTAGCAAAACAGAGATCTCCAAACCTCTAACTGTAGTACAGACATAAAGTCCCTCAACACTTTCAACAATTTAAGCCAAATTAAGCCAAATAACACAAACAAAAATTAAGAACTTCAAAGGGAAACATTTACCTCACAGAACTACAGGAAAACTGAATAATAAACTCCCATAAAACTATCTGGCAATTAACTGTCAAAAGCTGATTTTTAAAACTATTTTTTATTATGTTACTAATTTGTAATAGATATTTCTTACCAGTGCAACCTAAAAACAAAGACGGTGAGCTATTTTAAGTGACAAAGATAACAGTCAGGAATTGAAAATGCAGGCAACACTATAAACAATATACAAAGCAAAGTCTGTAAATGTATTCTAAGATGTTACATCAGCAACAAAATTAATCCTACCCAGCAACAGTAAGACACTGCAGCTCAGCAGCAATGCGTGTAGGGTGGCTGGTTGGGATGAGGTGCTTCAGAGCAAACATCTCTCTCCTACCATCCCGCATCTGAGCCTCTCCCAGATACACAGAGCTGAAAGTACCTGATATACAGATACACAAGTCATGAAAAATCAACTTCTGTCCAACAAGTTTAATGAGGCAAACAGGTGACAATTGCATTAATCTCAAACAAAAGTTTAACTTAAGAGCAGCATATGGAGAGCGTCTACCTTCTCCAATTTTGTCTATGATGCGGAAAACCTTTGCCAGCTGAGGAACAGCTTTGTAGAGAAACTCAATGTCTAGCTCCACATCCCCTAAAAGAAAACAGAAGATCATCATAGATGCACACATTTTTTTACACTTAGTTTTTTCCATCTCTTTATAAAGCACAAGAGTTGACCATATGCCTGTTGTAACTGTCTTTTTGTCTGCAGACTAAGCAGCCATAAGGTTTGGGTTCAATAAAAACCTTACTCCTCTTACTGAGTGCTTAATACATTGACATGTCAGATTAGGTTAGGTTAGAACTATGGAAATTCAGTCATCCATCTATGCTCACTACATCTAGCCTGTCTTGCCTCAGATATGCATAAATTTCGAGTAACACTAAAATTTCCTTTTAAAATAGGAAGGTGCAAAATTATCTGTTTTCTTATTGGTATCAGGTATTGGCTAAACCCTGCGACCCTCAGAGAAAGGTTCAAGAGTGATCAAAATATTATTTTGTCTTAAATTAACTTTGTACAAATGTCACATTAATCAGTGAAGAAACAGAATGCACACGCTAATATTACCTGTTAACTATAGTCTTATGTTATGGTGAATCTATCCTCAAATGTTTGGTTTGTGAGTCAGAAAGTGCCCAACTTACTTGGTACTTTGCTTTTCCTGTGACCTCTGTCAAATTTAATAACACAGCCGTCTGTGCTGACGCCTTCAGTGCAGACAAGAGACAACGACATCTGATAAGACAGAAAGAGTCAATGAAAAAAGCCCGAAATGACCGGAAATGTTTTGACTAAAGCTCAAACATTTTCATCATAGATACTGGAGTTAACATACAGGAAGTCATGGTATATGCACTTTATTAAGAAATGTTGAGTATGACCGTGTATGGAGAACCATGTTAACTAAAGCAAGTGTCTAAAGCGAGTTATAGAGTCATTTTGGCATTTTTTAGAAAATGTGAACAACTAAACTGGCATGCTACTGTTAGCTACAACTGGTCAGGCTAGCTAACTAAAGCCTGTTGAGTAACTTATAACAAACGGAAACTCACCGCTTTAGTTGGTCGTAAGTTACAACAGTTTCTCAAAATGACATGTCACAAACATACTTTACAAGCGCGACCTAATACTATGTAAGCGAATTATAAATATATTAATCTAACTCAGTCTGCCGCTTAGTAAAAATAAAAGGTTCACACTTCGGACTGAGTCTTTTCCGCCAACAACAAACTCCGCGCTAAAAGTGACGTCAGACACCTCTCGCGTTACATTAACATAGATCTCGCGGTATTATGTGATAACAAAGCAAACTGTGTGAGGAAACTGTGTGAACAACCACTTCCACTTCCAGTAAATTTAAAACCATCCAGTGAAACCTGAGATTAGTTCGCAGACTTTCCACTTCTTTGACACTGAAATTACACCTAAGTATTGATTCATAGTGTCTGACAGATTATTTACTAAACAATAACTGTGGTTTAAAAATAAAACTCAATTCCTGACCATTAATGGATTACATTAAGAATATCCTTTGGAATTATATATGCTGTATACAGCTATGTATGAATTGAGTGAAAAAAGATGAAGACTTGTTCAGTCAAACAGTATTATAGTTTAAGTTCAAACTTAAATTTGTGACAAAAATGATAAAACATGTACAGTTTTTATTAATTAAATCTGATGTTTATTTTGTTTTAAACGTTCCTTTTATTGTAAATTTTGATATTTGATTAAATGAAACAGGGTCAATCTCACCTCCCCTCTTAGCTAATGTGTTCTCTCAGTTTATGCTGTCAGCAGCTTTGTGTAAAGCTCTTAAGAGGAAAGATTTAGGAACTTTTAGCGTCATTTCGGACACTTCTAGGACTTTTGAGGATTAGGCACTAAGTATAGCCCCAGATTTCTATAGAGCTGTGACTAATACGTATACAGTGTCAATATGTTAAAGAAAGTACCTGTCATCTATTCACACCTAAATACTTAATAATAACAACACATCTACTTCTAAGTAAGCTACAAGCTGATAACTCCCCAAGACTGCACTGAATCATCTAATAAATACAAACTTTAGTGAATAAATAGACAAGCAAATTACATTACTAACAATAAGAACAACAGTTAAAAATATATAATTTTGAACACAATATGAATATATAATAATAAGAAGACATAAAAACAGTCTACACTTTTTGATTGTACAGAAGATGAACACAAACATAAAAAGAACAATTTATGTCGATTGAACATTCATGTCAAAATCAGACAGACAATACATTTAAAATAAACCATCAAATATCCCAAGAAAAGCTTCCTCTTCTTTGCTGGAGCTGAAGAAACAGTATATAAAAGGAAGAAGGCTTTAATCAGATGAACATGTATACTGGTAATGTTGTTGAGATGTATTCAATTTAGTATTATTTTTATTGTGCATCATAAAGAGTATTGTAATAAGTTGAAATAAAAGCCTGCAATTATAAATTCCTTTACCGTCTGTTGATAGCTGCACTGGTGTTAAAGAAATCAAACCTCTTGGTAAGTGGGGCAATTAGGGTCTCAGTCTGTTTAGGGAGATTTTCTGGTGTTTTTACTGTGATCTCTTCGCTAAAGATGCTTGTTCCCTGCACAAGGAGGAAGAGGGGCATCTATCATTTGCGATAAGTAGCTCTGCTACTGACCATACACCAGTAAAGATTTAAAAAAAGGTTAAGCTGTTTACAGGCACCTTTGATTGAGATTAACCTGGGGGTCGATAACCCTTATGCTATTAATAAACTAACAGAATATTTATGTCCACAAAGAGAAAATCCCATCAGCAGAAGGGCAACAGTAAAAGTAAATTTCACTTCCTGCCATGCTCTTATCAACACTGAAATGCATTTGTAGACTTGAGACACAGGGTTTAAAACAAGATGTCTACATACAGCAGACTGACTAGTAATAATGTAATATGTACAGTATGCAAGCAAGCCAGCTCGCTCTGTGTTTCACAACCACAATATGGGATTTACTTTATAAAAAATATCAAAAACAAGCCTATGTAAATAACTGTATGATCAATAGTAGTCTTCATGTATATAAAAAAGCCACCAAACAAAAGCAGCAAAGATCTCTGCATACACACACCTTTTTAATCCAGTCCAGTGTGATTCTGTTCTGTGGTCTCACTGTGACAGCTGAGGGTCCTTGTTTACCGGTTTCAGATCTATAACAAAAAAAAAGTATAATGTTTTAATGTGATGAACTTCATTGTAACCTCAGTGGACAACTTTATTAAAAATGAGATTTTAAACATTTCACATATTATTTGCTTCCTAAAACAGACAGCTTTTTATTAATATTGGAGGTAATATGTGCGCAAGTGTCTGGCTTTACCTCAGTGGTGCTCTGGCAGTGGTTACAAAGGGTTGAACTGGGTGACTGAGAAATACTGGTGATGATGTAGTGGCAAAGTCTGCTTGGTGAAATCATAAAAAAAAAAAGGCGAGTATGAATTAAGCACTAACATATCACACACTGATTTCTGAACAATAACTCCTGGACTAGGAGAAATTCAAATTACACTTTACCTGGCACACTGTGGTGTACAGACTGCAGGACTTTGTGTTCAGCATTAGTTGTACATGAGACTAACAATGTCTCGCTGGCATGCACCAAGTTCTCATCATCAAAGTCGCTCCAGTCGTCCCATTCATTTCCAAGGTCAAAGCTGACAGTGGGTATTTGTAAGGATGATGCACTTTTGCAGTAAGTGCCCTGGTTTGTTACAGCAGTGGACCTTTTTGAGTGAGCTGAATTGGTTGTATTGTTCTTGTTTATGTTTGGCTCATAGTTCTGACTCATGCCAACATTGTTAACTGGGCTCAGCCACACTGAAGAACCTAGGCAAAGAATAGTTTAAAATTTAAAAAAAACACCACCAAATATAAATGCACTATCTATGCAGTTTCAGATTTTAAAACCACCACTATGGTCTGTTTGGTAATGAGTTGGAATTTAGTTGTTCAGCTACTTTGATGGTAAGCATGAGATGCAGTAGGTGTATTGAGAGGCTCCTCCATCATTCTGTGCATGTCATCCACATTGTCATCATAATCTTAAAGGGAGAGAGAGTGACAAAACACAGAACATATAAATGTTTAGTCATAGATCATGTGACTATTTAACTCTACAACAATTCAAATTCTGTTGAGTTAATCTTTGTAACACTGCTTGTTTACCACCGTCAACATCATCTAGATGAACAATATCTGTCAGGTCAGCACAGTCATCTCCAGTCAGATCCACACTGTCAGTGTGAGGTGTCACTGAAGCTTCATAGTGACTCCCTCCATACCTTCGGCAAATTAAAATTTACATTTTTATGATTCAACTTTGGGCAATCAGATGTCATTCAAACTAAGCTTATTTTCATAAATCTAAGTTGCGGAAGCTATAGTGGGACCTAGTCTAAGATAAACACCTGTGAATCAAGTGTAAGAATGTCAGTATGATTATGAAATACCTGGAAGCAGGACGTAGTCTCTCTCTGGGTTTGAAAGCAAACTCCTGCATGTTGACTGACACAGACTCTTCCCTCATTTTCAGCTGAAAAGGAAAAATAAAACACCACACAGACTTGTCAATCTTAGTAATAAAGAAAGAAAGACTTTGCAAATAAGAAAGACCCTTGTATTGTTTGCACAAGTATAGTTGTCTTCTTCAGAAAAAAAGATAAATATTTGCCATTCTAATTTGGTACAGGAGTAGAAAAACAGAGATCACTGCACATGCAACGCACACATTTACATAGTATGATACTCGGTGTGACATCTGGATTTTTAGATAGAATTAACTTAGAGAAGTACATGTTGTATCTAATCTGCATTTTTTTACCTGTAAACTAAATGTTTTAAGTGTCTGACTTTCTTAAGTTCACATCTACATGCCTAGAGTATTGTAATCATGTTATGCACATAATATAGTATTAAGTGCAATATCTGTACATGTATTATAATGATGTTTTACAATATAGATGTTTAATGAAACTCTTAGACTCCTTACTTCCAGTCTTTGCAGCAATTCAGCTTGCTCAGTTGATTTACTGACTTCTTTTTATCTTATAATAACTATTTATGATTTGGCAGTGACTCATCCGCTTCATCTGCAGACACATTTGCTGTGTTTTGCTTGATTCATTAGATGAGACTAATTTTAGGCCAAAACCTTAGGGTTATACCGTATTGCAATCACAGACAACTACACTTTCAATAGTGAACAGTTTCAGTATCTAGCTGTGAAATTTTTACCATGTGGAGTACCAAAATAAAATAAAGAGCTTACAACAGTAAAATTTCAAGACCAAAATGCATATAAGAGTTAGCGGCCAATTGAATGAATCTAACAATGTACAGTATATATAAACAAAACTTAAACATTTTAGTTATCCTCATGTGTAGTGCTTATCCTATTTAAAATTGCTTAAGTGGATCGCTGGGGATTTCAAGGATGTGAAGAGTTAAAAAACTCTGTTTTGTTTAGAAAGATCTAATCTGTTTTCTTCCTCACCTTGAGACGCTTGACAGGAGTCTGTGCAAGTGTGTCACACCTGTTCTTCAGGTCTTTCAAATAGGAAGAAAAATTAGATTCTTGATTTGTTGACCTCTTCCGTGTCACAGTTACACCGACTTTACCTTGGGTAGTGGGGTGGCACATAAGAAAAACTAATTAACAGACTGGAGAGGTAGACCTCTATAAAGATAAGAGGTATATAGAGTGGGTACATAAATGCATGTGAACAGTGAAAGATGTGTGACTGTTCTTACAGCAGTCGTGCCCACAGAGATCCTTATTCTTGCATAAGTGGTTGCACTGCCTTGTATTGCCTAAATGTGATTACACAGTTGCTACATTTGTACATATACATTGAAAATATCAAAATGTCAATCTGCAATTTATTTCAGCATCATCAAAATCATTAGTAAAAAACATAGTGCCTTGGTCTGAAGCAGATGAGGCATTTTCCGTCTGAGTTGCAGATGGTTCTGTAGATTGTGGTTTCAGTGCAGAGGTCTGTGGTCTCTGTCCGGTACAGTCATATGACATGTTGTATGGATTATCAGTTCCAAACCTCCTGGCTCCTGAGTAGTACACATTGAACTTCTGCTGGATGTCCAGACCCACTATAGGAGAGGAAAAAACCCAAATGTACAGTAACCGGTCTCCCTGCATAGCTATGATTGACAGTCAGATAGCAGAGATTTTTGCAGCTCAACACCAGCACTGTTTTGCACAACAATTGTCCAACAAAATGTATGTATATTTTATCAATATTCTTTAAATAAGGAACCTTGCTTTATATTACACAGCGCAGTTATTAACCTGTTTACCATAAGTGATATTTGGGTTATATGTACATATTGTGGATACATCTCTCTGTGAGATGCAAATGTAAATCCATGGTTTACCATATTCTGAGCTAATGAGATTGACACTGATCTCCTCTCCTTTTGAAGCCTTTGCCACCTCAATCTTCCTTGACCAGCTGCCACTCTTCAGCAGTACCAAGTCCCTGAAAAACACACAAGAGGCTGCCTTCTGGAAAACAACATATAATTCTAAACCAGGCTCTGTTTTTTACATTATGGTTAATGGTCTGTGTTCTGATTTAATGACTACACATTGGTGGGAGGCTGGTTTTTATTCCTCACGTGAGTTTCTGTAGGAAGACCACAGTGTTATCAGAGTTTCCGATGATCAGAGAAACAAAGTGGTGGTCGGGTGCTGTTCTCCTGGTCAGCAGCTGTGCTTGGTTTTTCAGGCTCACCTTCACCACAATCTCTGCTGTAGCACAGCTATACTTTGGAAGCT
Source organism: Acanthurus lineatus (assembly GCA_029814665.1). Taxonomy (NCBI): domain Eukaryota; kingdom Metazoa; phylum Chordata; class Actinopteri; order Acanthuriformes; family Acanthuridae; genus Acanthurus; species Acanthurus lineatus. Next base: position 7,901,247 of record JAPZDV010000004.1, on the reverse strand, counting down.
GCAGAACACAGACACAATTTTATAGAGCAATTAAAGGTGAAAAGTAATATTTCAGATATAATATTAATCATCCCTCTGATTATAAAATTCTGCAGGAACTTTTACCTGCTCTAAAGTAACTTCATACTTTGGGAGATGTACGACAGACTCTCTAATTTGGTTTCCAAACGGTGGATGTCTGTTGAGAATCTGAATAAAAAAAATGAAGCTAAAAAAAATGATCATTTTCCAAATATACCACATTTATCTGAAAACACTTTTCTCTGAAAATTAAAGGCATTGGGAAATGTTTGACACTTAAACAATCTGATTCAATTTGAAAAAAATCCTTTTTAATGATTAAGAGGTGTTTTCAAATGTTACAAAGACAAACCAGTTCAAGCTCTCTGGCGTTGGTTTGCTCTATTTTGCTGAATGTAGTAAGTCCAGCATTCACCATTGCAGTTGATAGGGTCTGGCCTAAATCACAAAGTGTAATAATTTTATAAAATGTTAATATTTAATGTAACAATGCTAGAGTGTCTAATTAAAATTATTTGATTTACTGATGAAATAATCAATGACTATGATCATCTAAGAACTACTAAATGTCTCTATGTACAACATATGCACATAGCAATGTATTTACCTATCTTCTCCAGCTGCTTGGAAACATAGGGGGAGTTTTCCCAAAGTTTGGATCTGAAGCATTTAGCCAGGATCAGTGAGTTGAGAAGAGCAGAAAAACCGGTCTTGACTGGCTGACTCAGAAACTCTGATAGGCCTGGTTGGGATCAAAATAGAATCAAAGTAAAAAAGAAACAGTGGGAAAGAACTTATTTTATTACTGGCTTACCCAACCTACATTTGCTGATGCGCATCCCATTCCTGAAGATCTTTGCTGTATCCTGAGTAAGTCCAAACTCCTGAATTGTGATGGAACCCAACTGAGCCTGAATCAAGCTAAAGACAAGGTGATACAAACACAGAATATTTATCGTGGACAGTCCACAAGAAAACCATAATTCAAACTCTGCAATAGAATTAATAAACCATGAACACTCTTTTATTCAACACAGCTTTTCTGCGAGGAAAGAACCAACTGAATAAACGCACCAGTTCACTTTCATCTCACTGGTTTTGATCTTTCCTTCAATGGGAAACCTGGAAAAGATCATAAACATCGAACATATAGTGGTTTTTGTCTACCCTCAATATTATGCTTTTTCAATCCAAAGGTAAAAAACATGGTTTATGACCTTATAGTGATCCTGTTCTTGTCCTTGTTCAAAGTGTTCAAAGACCTCTTCTCATTCATTCTCAACTGAATGTCACTGAATTCTCTGCTCTTTGACACCAACTCAACCTGTACACACAGCCACTCTTGATCTGAACGGTATTTTCTTTAAACAAAATCCAAATAGTTAAAATTTTTTCCTTTTGCAGTAGCCAAGCTTTAAAAACAGAAAAATCTCTCTATCTGTATTTTAATCAAAAACATTTGTACTGTGCAGTTTTATGAGGAAACCTACCAGGTCAGAAAGATTCTCAGTGCCAGTCACTTCACTGAGTTGTTTCATGGTGTCAAAGGCAACACAGTACCTCGCCATCAACCTGCCAGCCTCTGTGAGGAACAAAACAAAGAATTCAAAAGTTTCACTTATTGAATAAAAAGCTCAGCTGTAGAGTGTACTTAAAGGCAAAATCAATATTACTGGATGCAAGTTCAAAACATTAAAAAAAGAGCAGAACATTAAGTGTTTCACCATTAATTTAAATTAATTTCCAGCCTACCTGTTGGTTTGATGTTGATATCTTCATCCATGTTGATCAGACCAATGGAGGACAGAGAGTTGAGGTTCTTTAGACATAGTTCTATAAAGGAACGAGATGAACAGCAATCACCTTTCACTACAACAGTCAGGTAGTTTTAGTAATGTGTACAATTAACAACAACGTCTAAATAGAGAAAGAAGCATAACTTGAATAATATGTGGTGTCGATAGAGTGGTTGAAATTTAACAATACAGTACACTACAGTACATTATAGCAACGTGACACTTAAGTGTCTTTAAAGACTTCAGTTTGGGCTCACCTTGCAATTTTGCTTCAATTCCACATCTGTCTAAGTCAGCAGAGAAACCTGAAAAAGTGACTTGTTTAAAATACAGTAATAAAAAAGAAGCTGGGCATCAATTCGCATCTGTGTTTGCCTTTTGAGCTCTTACCATAGTGTGCAGGGTTCTTGAGGGCTCTGATGTAGAGGAGGGTGGAGCGTATCCAGTCCAGTGCCATGTTGACATCACTGATGGTTTGGAGAACAATCTCAGCGTTCAGGTGCTCCACCAGGTGACTGTGTAAGCTGGGGGGACGGCATTCTGTTACCTTATGAATTACCTTATAACCTCTCTTACCACTGCCAGAGAGCAGTAGTCAGAGAATATGAGAAAGAAGAATAAATATCAAGTGACTGAGCAGTTTTACCTGCTCTCAATAATTTCCATCCCATGCATAAGTTTTGTGTACTTGTCTCTGGTTTGGATCTTGGTCATGATCACTGCAGTTGCTGATGTGTCAAACTAAATGAAGAAAAGTCAAGAGTTGTGTAGTTTGTCCATTATACTAAAATTAGATGTTTCCATCTTTTTTACATCAGTCATTATACTTAAACAAATGCCGTTTCTGGAAAAGCCTCAGATGTGTGTGAGTGAATGGTCAATTTAAAATATTAAATGGCACAGTCACAGGAAAAAAAATGGTCAGATTAGTTTTTTCTTTTGCAATGGAACACTCACTGTACATCTCTTGTGCTAAGAGAGATTAAAACAAATAATAAAGAGTTCAATTAATATTCTGCCATTACTTGTGGTCTTCCGGCTCGGCCTATCATCTGCAGCAGGTCAGCCTCACTGTACTCCTCACAGGACCCTGCCACATATTGCACTGTGGACTTGATTACCACTAAATGAGCTGGCAGGTTCACCCCCATGGCCAGAGTCCTGGTGGTAACTAGGATATTAAAAATCAGAACACAAGCATAAATTCAGAGACCATAAAATTCAACAAAAACCTTTATGGTTCATTTCCTGTTAGACTTGGTGGTAAAGGAGATGAACCAAAAAGTTGGGATTTGATCAGCATCAGTTGGTGTCCCTTTGAAGAACAATAGTTTTGAACATTATTTTTATTGCTATATGGCAATGCAATGTGTCTCCTTATTACTTAAACACAATCAGTGTTTCACAGTCTCATTTGTTACTTGTGATAAGAACATGTCATAAAAATAAAGTTCCGATAGTGTTGTTTTAATGCATCTTTCTTCTCTAAATGTTATTGTTTTTTGTCAAATTTAGGTACCTAAGTTTTGAAATTATTTAAAGAAGTTTTGTTGACCTATAATTATTTGTTGGGATGATTAACTGAGTTTAAGAGCAAAAAATTCTGTTATTCAAAACATGTTTTCATGATTAGCTCTGAAACCAGTCTGTCATTGTGGCACTTGACTATTAGATGGTTGCGATTGAAAAAATTTAATTTCTTAATGTTTTGTACCTTAAAAGGCTTTCTGGGGTTCACAGCTTTTCAAAATTTTTTTTTTGTTTCTACAGCTTAAAGATATAGGATTTTTATAAAACAAGTAAATTATCGCAACAAAAGATCAAAGTGAGAGAACTTAAGAGTCGGACTTTGACTTAAAATTTAATTAATTTGTTAAAAACATTAACATTCTGAATTTTTTTTTTTCTGCACTAAGGTTTTAACAACTGTCAGTTCAGAAAATGTGAATGAAAAAATATTGTATATGGCTGCTGTCTGTATCTGCATGTTATATCTCCATTACTTGAGCTTTAACACTGTACATACATTTTTGACACGACCCTGTAGTGACTAGATCTGCAGAGTCCTTGAAACATTTCAAGGCTATATGGGTGAAATACTGTTTGATTAGGTTGTTATAACCTACGACAGTTGTCCTTCCTCTTTATGCCTGCAATGTTATGAAGCAAATAAAACCACAAATCATATTGTACACTTTTATAGTCACGTATCCATTTACGGCTGACAGAGCTAAAACTGTGTAAGTGACAAATTCTCACAGAGGACGGGCAGGTCTCCCAGAATGAAGGCCTTTTCTATCAGCTTCCTATCAGACACGTCAACTCCTGCATGGTGGTAACCAACTCCTAACATCACCAGGTCTGGACCACAAATGAATCAGAAAATTATGTCATACAGCTGTTTATTAAAGCCTAATTAAAGCCAAAATCAAATGAGCATGTACTTTCTGAACTGAATAGCTTTGAGATTATGCATCTGGTGGATCGTGAGACATTTCAAAAGAGGACTGACCTCTCAGTTTTGAATCCAGGATAGAGTTTGCATATGTCGTCAGTCTAAACAGACAATAAGTAAGAGAAATGGAGAAAAGCTTTCAGCTCAATTAACCCAAACAAAAATAAAAGGTTTTAATTAACAGTTTCATGTTTTAGAACATGCATGCATGAATGAGTAGGAAACATACTCACCTTTGTTTGTGCTCAATGCTCATGATGAAGCGAGCATCCTTGGCCAGAACTGAAGCTGACTGCTGGGTTCCTTTTCTTGTAGAGCAAAACTACAGAATAACATAATCATTTGATCAAGAGTAATCAAATTCCTCAATTCTTTATTAATACTTAATAACCTTAAACCTTTGTTGAATGGCATGTTATCACAAATATAGTTTAGCCCAATCCCCGCACCTACCACCAATGCAGGTTTCTGGTCAGAGTATGTTTGTATGATGTTGGCCATTTTGTAGTTTAGTGACAGGTCAAACTTGAACTCTGTTTGGTTTTGGCCGCAGGGAAATCCCAGCACCACTTTCCTTAGCTTCACTGGACGGTGACTCTCGTCCATGTCAAGATAAGTGGCTGGACCACTCTCATTAGACAGCCAGTCTGCAATCTGAAAACAGAAAGCAGATGTAACAATGAGCGGCCACAGAGAGGATTCTGAAATTTTGTGAAACATATTATTGCCATGCCCTTTCCCTGACTCTTTCTTAGCCACTTACATCAGAGATGTTGGGTATGGTGGCTGATACAGCCACAAACCTCATAGAGAGGCCTGTCCTTGGATTCTGTGTTGTCCTGTACGCATGTACAGCCTTCATCCTGCTCACCACCACTTCCAGAGTGGCACCACGGGTCGCATCCTTCACCACATGCACCTGGAAGGACGACATCTGTCATTTTACACTTGGCCTTAAAAAAAACTCAAGGCTAAATGGATACACTGGTATGTATTTAAAGTGAAGCTTTCCTTTCTATTCCATTAACATGAGGTGGCTTAACTACAAAGGTTGTACGCATTCTCATAATACATGAGGCTGAAACATAATGCGCTTGGCTAACCTCAAGTAAAGTAGAGTGCTGAGGGCAGAGTCTAATGATGTGCCTCCACACCATCCAGCATAATTAAACACAATGAACACAGTACATCTACGTAGGCAGATTACGAGATGATATAAAAACTGGAAAACAGATTTGTGTGCTAAATATCTGGCAAACACCTCATCGATGAGGAAGAGCCTGACCAGCTGCAACAGACAGTTGTCCTTCCATTTTCTTGTCATGCTGTCCCATTTTTCCTGAGAGCAAAACACAATGTTATTAAGCAAAGAAAAAAATTTAATCAATATTTATTGTTATCTTTGCCCTCTTGTTACTTTTGTTGCATTTGTTTCATTGAAATGCAGAAAGCATCACATACAGGTGTGGTCAGAATGATATGGGAGTCCTGAATCTCAAAAAAGTCATCAATTTCCGTGTCGCCTGTCAGCTCCTTGCAGATCAGCCCTAGGGGACCAAACTTCTTCTTCCAGTTCTCAAAGCACTGACTGCAGAGAGCTTTGATAGGGGCCACTGGCAAGAACAAACAGTAAATGTTTTTACTAACAGGTCTCTGTATCTCATAAGTATCATAAATATTTAATTGAATAAAATATCAAAACACCTTGTGAAACATCACATTAAGAAAGTCATAAGAAATGTTTTCAAAGTGCATGATTAAACTCAGGTGTGTTAAGCTAAAACGTTGTTCTTCACTGACTTAACTTGTATTTTTTCAGGTACAGGATTTCTTCCTCCTGTCTGAATTTCAATAAATAAGCTCATACAGATAAAAAACACAACTTTTTGGATTAAATGCCACATATTTTGTGGAAATAGAGAATTACTCTATGCCAAATCTGCTCAGACTGGAGCTTTGTTGGTATATTGATGGGGTCTGCACAATATTATGCTCACTATAGACAGCTTTGACATCTCTCCAGGGCTCTGAGGTCATCATTAGCAGACGAATGATGGCCAGCTCAAACAGAACTGTTTTACCAGATCCAGTAGGAGCACATGCCACAAAGTTTTTATCCGTGTAAAGAACCTATGAACAAAGCAAACATAAACACCCATTAGGAAACACCTACAGTAGCAGTTCTCCTCTAACAGGTTGTAACAAGACAATGACAACTATCATGTTAATCATGATCCTTGGCATTCTGTTTATAAAGGCTTTCCGACCGTGCTTACATCATCTAGTGCTTTGGACTGAACGTAGTTAAAGAAGGGGAACTCACTGAAGACGGATCTGAACTTAGCTGCTGTGTTAGGTTGAGGAAATGGTTCAGGAAATCAAACCACATTATTTGTGAATTTGTATTCTAAGCATTCTAGCACCACTTAAAAACTGTCTAATTTGTGTGACTGCTACAAGAACAAAAAGGATACGGATTTCAGAAACTGGTCGCAAGACCTCAGATCCAGAGGACCCTAAAATGTGCACAATAAAAACATATCACACTTTCATTTCAGTCACACACTCATTCCAACTTAATGTTAATATAAAATTTTTGATATTTTTCTCGGGGATAAAATCAGGGAATTTTATTTTGAAATAAAGTAAGTGAAGCTGCAGAAATACTTTCAGACTACATCATGTGTCTAATTTTTCTTCTGTTACTGTCTGCTTATTTTTCTGTCTATTCACCACCTAGTGACCAGCATGTTTCATTACAATGGAACGGTCAATGGGGGAAGCTCACCTCATTTCACCTCATCACACCCAAACACATTGTGGCAGCTACTGCCACGGCTAGACGTGGGCATGCTCATTAGCTGCAACACTTTACAGAAGCTAAATGAGTATTATTTGGTAAATCAGTCATATGCATATGAGAACCGTGCCTGTCTGTGACTGTGTCAATGCAGTGCAGCACCTTGAATGCAGAGCGGCTGAGGCGTCATAGGCGGAACGAAGACTCTCTTTGTGCCCTTGTCCTGCATCTCTGCATGTGCCGCCTGCTGCGGGGGTCGGCCACTCACTGCAGATGAGTCCAGAGGAGGAGGGGTTGAAAAGCGGGGCTCTGGGGAGAAAGGAGGAGCTGCCTGGCTAACTGTCGCCCGTGGCGGCTGAAGAGGAGGAGGCACTGTCGCCATGGTAACCTGACGGAGAAAAGTTTGAGGTCTGGATGCTGTCTGGCTGATGCTGCTACTGAGGTCATCTGTGTTTGACGAGTCCCCACCATTGTTCAACACCTGAACCTTGAACAAGCTGTTGTTGGAGGGAGGAGAGAATATGGAGGGAATAAAGAATGAAGAGAGGAGAAAGGTAGATTGTGTGTATGTGAGTGTTGGGGGGGGGGGGGGGCATTCTGGCCTCTGGCAACAGG
>JAPZDV010000004.1:7812221-7880308 GCA_029814665.1 Acanthurus lineatus | reverse complement strand
TTGATTCGTTTAAGAGAAAATTAGTGTTTATCCTCAGAGCCAGCTAACAGCTTTACCAAGGGGGGGTGGGTAAAACGATGGTATGCACACAGAAGCTGTGGCCAATTATGAGAATTATAAATACAGAAATACTAACGTTTGCATGTAAACAGTCCGAAGTAATAAGAGGAAAAACCTCTTAAAACCTCGAAATGCTGGAAAACATCCTTCTTTTTTCAGCTTTTTTAGAAGTAAGGTGACTTATGTAATCTGTTACTTTTGTTTTATTGATAATTGTTTTGATAGCTTGATAGAAAGAAGTCTGAATACAAAAAAAGACCCAAATCTTTAGATTATCTGAAGTAATGGCACATTTTTTTCTTTGCTGTTTTCATTTTAAATCTCACTTTTCCATGAGAAATATTGTGAATATTTTCTATGAGAATATTCAACCGCCTCCATTGGGAAAATGATTGATAAAGCAAAACAAACTGCAAATTACGATAAAAGTGAGAAGGAAAATGTGGTTTTTTTTGGTAATTTGGGGGAAGTGACCCTTTAAAATAAACAAAAATATTTAAAAATCTTTCAATGTTTCTGTTTTCTTTAACACATCGGCAGCAAAGACCAACAGATAACTGACTTCTGATTAAAGTTTGATGCTAGATAATTAAATCTATAAATGTGTGCGTGTGTGTGTGTGTGTGCGTGTGTGTGTAACAGTTACAGATACAGAAACACTTCTTCCACAAACACGTTCACAGCCTTCAAACTGAAGCACAAACAAATAAAAAGCAGTCAGAGCTGAGCTGTAACCTGCTGTAAGAGATCCTTCCTCAATACTAACAGGAAGCCCCGCCTCCAGGAAGCTATTAACAGGTTAATGGATCATGTTCACAATACACTAGAGACACACACACAAACACACACACACACACACACACACACAGGGGTTTACACTGTGAAACGAGGCCTGTGTGCCCTTAATAAGCTGGAAGTGGAAGTTAAGGTGGAAATTGGCCGTTAAACGCTCGCTCATGACTCTCTCTCCTGTTTCTGTGCACAAAAGTTTTTTTTTTTTCTCAGCTGAGTTTGTTTGTGTGTTGTTGTTGTTGTGTTTCCACTTGTGTGGAGACGCTCGGGGGCCTTCGGGGGACATTTCTGCGGCGTGAGGTCATTCTGGCTGATTCTCATTTCCTCAAGGAGTCACATTTTTGGTTCAGTTCAGTTTTAATGAGATCAGTCGGCACTCGAGCTTAGGCAGCATGATTTCATGGAGTTCAGAGTGTTTTCAGCATTTGAAATACTTTTCATTCTTCTGAGCGTTTCTGGCTTTTGAACGTGAACCTGAAACTCCAGCGGTCCGACAGAACCGGGGTCCCTTCTCTCAGCAGGCCGCGCCCCTTTATGTAACCGACGGGGAGAAAAAAAGATGCAGCAGGAGGAAAATTCAGTAAAGCCAGAGAGGAAGTGAAGGATGTGGTAGTTAGAGCAAACAGCAGCCAGAGGAGATCTCTCTCCCCCCCCAACCCCCCACCCTTCATGTGGTTTCTGCCGCTTCCTCCCGACCCGGCGGCTTCGCTCGCCACATCTCCGCCTCTGGAAAAACATAAACAGCCAAAGTCTCCACGCTGGGCGAGCGCCTGCCAAAACATCTCACAGCTAAAGGTGGAGACGAGAGGCGGCGCGGCGAGAGGCGGCGCGGCGAGAGGCGGCGCGACGAGAGGCAGCGCGACGAGAGGCAGCGCGACGAGCATCGTGTAAAAAATAAATAAAGACGACAACGATAAAACTTTATTGCGTTATAGTTTATAATTTATTCATTTACATTATATTCATGTGATGCGTGTTTGAGGCAAAAAGAAGCACCGCCTGGTTTTAAAATGGAATCAAATGGCTTCATGTGAAGATGTGAGTGGATTATAAAGGAAGATGTTGTTGCTGCCGTGGCAACTGACTGCTAAAACATGTGCTCACACACAAATGTACACATGTAAACACACACACATTAAGATACAAACACACACACACACACACAGAGGTCATGCAGCAGACAGGCCCCGTCTGTTTTCATAGCTGCAGCTGTCCCGACTGGATGTAAGATCCATATCCACACACACACGCACACACACACACACACACACACACATATTAACAGACCAACACACACACAAATGCACACACATGCACACACACACGCACACACACACACACACTGCCTGGCTGTACAGCTGGATATCCTTAAGAAGTGCAGACAGACATGGAGGAAATATGTCGCTGTTACACAGACGGACACACATACGGACTAACACACACACATGGACGGACAGACAGACGGACACACATATGGACGGACAGACAGACGGACACACATATGGACAGACACACAGATGACCTCGGCCCAAGTCCTGATTAACCCCCTGACCCCTGAGAAGGACCACCGAGGTGGTCGCTAAGAGCAACACAGACACACACATGCACACATGTACATGGACATGAACACACACACTCATGTCCAGCCATCTTTGGGTTTGAGCAACACAAGTCGCTCTGCAGTCTGAGGGTGGGGGGGGTTGTCCTCAAGTGAAATGAACAGGTGACTCATCCCCCCCCTCGCTGTCTGTCCTCTGACTCCCCCCCGATGACTGCACGTCCTTGAGAATCCGTGTTTGGTGGACGAGACACTCCTTCAGTTTGTCCTCAGTCAGAGTGAGACGCTCCTCCAGCACCGACACCGTCTGTGTTTGGGGAGGGGGGGGGATATAAGGAAGTCATAAGCAGAAAATCAGAATGGTAGACATTAGTCTGAATGCACTGAGATCAATTCTGTCATCAGTTTTAGAAAAATAAAAACAAAACATGGGAGCAAAAGTGAGACAGAAGAGGCGTTAAAGTTGTGACACATCAGGGGCTTTTTCAGCTTTAAACGCTGACGGAAGCAAGAATCTGATTATGAAACCTGATGAAGGAAAGCACCCAGCTTTTTTTATGGCCAGTCACTTTCTCCTAAATACCAAAAATAAATGCAGCAGTGAATTTGTTGTGATCTCACGTCTTTCTGGAGTTGATTTTTTTTCTTTTGGAGGGCGAACACAAAGGAAACTCATGTATCTACACACACGTTTCAGTTTTATTTACCTTCAAAATTTATGATTACTTTTACATCTGTCAGGTTTGTTTTGCTCTGAAATTAAAAGAAAGAGAGAATTTAAAAAGTAAACGAAGTGTCAAAGTTACTAAGTTACTAAAAAAAACATCGACTGAACAACATAAATGTCCGGATCATAAAGGTTGTTTCTGCAGGTTGAATCATTAGCTCATGATGTCTCCGCCTGCTACCAGCAGCACCTGTTCAAACAGGTGGAGAACAGGACAGGTAAACCATAAAACTCCCTGCCAGCTTCTGTGTTTGTGTTTTATGTCTCTTTATTTGATTTGGCCTCTGATGCTGCAGGTTTGAGGGGGTGTAAAAAAAAAAAAAAACCTGCTCTGACTGACTGTTTTGTTTGGGAAAATATACTGTGATCTACTTCCTGTTTCGGGAACATTCTGACTGATAAATGCGACCCGGCGCTGGGACGAACCTGTGAGGCGAAGGATTAACTTTCAGCTGCAACCTGCTGGACCTCCTTCCTTTGTTAAGAGATTAATTTCCTGGTTTTTCTAAAAGCTTCCTGACACTCGGAGCCTTGTCAGTATCTCGAGACGACAGTTTGGACTTTTTTCTGATAACTGACCTGTGTGAGAAGATCCAGCTGTTGAACGATGTGCCGCAGCGTCGAGTCCAGACTTGATGGATGGCCGGAGAGAACTTCAAGTGGGTGCGTCTGACCTCTCTCCTCCCCTTCTTCTTCTTCTTCTTCTTCTTCTTCCTCTTCCTCCTCCTCCGCTCTCCTTCCTGTTCCTCTCCTGGTGGCCTCAGTCTGGCTCCCAGCAGTCCTACCTGCTCTACTCGCACTCTCGTCCGTCATCCATTCTTCCTCTCTCGAGCTGCCCACGTGACGCCGGGGCGAACCGTTGGAGTGGACACCGTTGGCGGCGGCGGCCTGCGTGGGCATCAAGTGTGTCCGACTGTTTAACCGCTAGAGATGAAAGCAAGAAAGAAAGAAAGACAGAAAGGAAAACAAGTCTTTAGCTAATTGATTCTCGGCGCTTTGTGCTTTAATGTTTTTGGGTGTTTTTCTTTGACATAAGCGCTGCTCTCAGGTCTGCCGGTGAATCACGCTTTCATCAGGAGCATTGTGTTCCAGAAGTTAACCCACGCTAAATCAAATCACCGCTGTGACACCCTGGTATTTAATTGAGGAAATGTCACAGAAAACAATGGCCTGTCAAAATAATCTCCCATTAAAAAGGCGCCTGTGAGTGTCCAGTCTGCTTCAACACCCTGCTGGAAAGAGCGAGAGCAGGAAGACTTCACACTGTAAAACTGCAGCTGAGACCTTTAAAGCAGCTTAAAATGTCCCAAACGGCTGATTATTTGGAGCTTTTGAAATGTGTGTAACAACTGAGGATGATGGGATTGATGTTAAGATCTGAGTGCTAAAATGACACAAAGGATAAAAGAGTAAAAATGTCCAAAAAAAGATTTTAAAACCATCTTTTCACCATGTTTCAGATTAATAATCTTAAAAAATGTAACATACCTGTCTGATCTGCCTTGATAACCGTGTAAATAGTTTGAAATAATGTGACACTGAAGCAAAGAAACACCAGCTAGCTTTCATACCTGCAGCATACGTTTACAATCAGAGCTACAACTGAGCGTTTGTGTGTCTTTCTTCTTTTCTGTATGTGGATGTTTATTACAACGAGGAACTTTGCTTCGTTTGAGGAAAAGCTGAAGGCAGCAAGATTGATGACTGCTGCAAAAAGAACAAGGGTTTGCAGTTTGGTCTGCAGTGTTTTACTCCACCTTTTGGTATTTGATCAGTGTGCTCAGCAAACAGGTAACAAAAGAAAAAAAGGGATTTAATGGAGGGGTTCTTCTCATCACACCCACAATTTTTTAAAATACAAACTGAAAATAACCTCTAAAGTAAAAGTATCAGGTGGAGCTGATGTGTCGGGCACCAAACGGAAGCTTCAATGGTCAAATTTAAAACTAATAAAGTAAAATAAATGAAGCCTTGAATAAATATTCGACTTTACAGGCCTGTTTGAAATGTAAAGAAATCAAAATGGAGTAAGAATAGAGCTCAGGAGTTTGAATTATCCCATCTCATATGCAGCAGTGCTCCATGATGCTGTGCAGCGTTTGCCAGCGTCGTTGTTCTCGTCGTTCTCATTGTTCTGTGGCGGTGTAGGCCTTGAGCCTGTTTAAACTTGGCTGACTGAAGCAGGTGGATGACTCACACTGCTGGTTTACTGACTGACTGACTGACGGACTAACAGCAAGTTCACATGATTATTTACTCACAGAGGCAGGGAGAGCTGCAGCCACGCAGCCACGCAGAGAAAATCTTACCTCACTTCTATTAAGAGCTCAAGATGAAATGATTTACTTTTTTCACGGGTGAAGAAAAACACATGGCAAGAAAGAGCGAATAAAGAGGGAGAACATCACGTTCAGCTCAAGCAGGGACACATTTTCCTCGTCCATCATTCATCTGAGCAGAGAAAAGTGGGCATGACTTCACGTTTAAATGCTTTCACACACGCACAGCGGTGATTTTACAGCGCAGACACAGATTCCTGCTGAGCGGCTCCTTTAAAGAGTCTCTGCTCGACGACTCCTCTTACCTGCAACTCAAGCCAGCAACTTTCTGGTCACAAGGCTCCTCTGACAAGTGAATCAAGTCCAGAAATAGACATAAAGAGGCACCACATCTTTTTTTTAATTCCAAGTTGAATACAGACTACCAGTGAAAAAAACATTTCTATATCTATTTTACTCATGTAATCATTGTTTGGTCTGTAATGTGTCAGAAATGAGCTATCATTTCCCAAAACTGTGGCATCTTGAGACGGCTCATTTTATCCAAAAAACAGCGGAAAACCCAAACACAGTGAATTTATTACCATTTAAAAGAGAGAAAGCAACGAATCGTCACATCTGAGAGGCAGGAAACAGTGAATGTGTGCGATTAATGAATGATTTCATTGATTATTTTTAAAATTACTACAATAATCTGATCTAATCCAGCATCTAATGATCAATCTTTAATCAAGTAATCATTTAAAAATAATGCAAGTTTCTGCGTTTGCTTCAGATCAGCACTTGAATCGAATGAATCTTAACAGAACTGTGAAAGCTGTTCTCAGATCAGCATCTCTGCTGCAGAAAAGTGGGGTTTTCCCATCAAAGTATAACAGCAGCGTCTTGCTTAAAAGGTGGACGGAGGAGGGGGGGGCAGGTGGTGAGTTTAGTGGACAAAGAGGAGCAGAAGTAGGGAAATAAACGAGGGATGTGTAGGGAGGACGGAGGAGGAAGGAAGAGGAGGCGGGGGGGGGTGTCACACATTCCTGGTCTAATGCATGGAGCAATCGATTCCGGCTCGCTTCCTGCGCACTGTCTTTACTTCAAAGAGACGGTGGAGGGAGGCGAGAGAAGAAGAAGAAGAAGAAGAAGAAGAAGAAGAAGAAGAAGAAGTGATGGAGGGAGGGGAGGAGGAGTGCATGAGTGTGTATGCAAGGGGGGGGCCTTTAACTGCTGAGAGGAGGTGAACAAAGCTGTCGGTGTGTGTGTGTGGACGGCGAGTCTCTCCTGCTATCTACCATCATTTTTCTTTTTTAGGTTTTTTTTTTGTCCTCCCTCTTTATCCCTCCGCCTCCCCCTCCTCTTCCTTGGTCACATCTGGCTAACATCTGCTCGGCTCATTTACGCTCAGGAGATGCAAACCTCCATCCCTCTGTAGCCCCCCCCTCAGCCAGGAAGTTGGGTGCAATCAAACATTTAATAGGCAGGGAACCCTGGTGTCAAATCAATGCACACACACACACATTTTTCAAACACGTAAACACACACACACACTGCAGATTATACCAAACTAATGATTCCTGCAGCAGCAAAGTGCGATCAGAGCAAAACATTGAGAATTATCATCAAATATATGAACACAGAGCATCTCGCACCTCTCAGCATTGTTATTTATTTATTGGTTTCATCAGATTTTTTAGAAAATTTAGGTGTAAAATCTGAAGAACAAGCAGCTGCAAACAGTTCGCACCAGTTAATTAATCTCACGTAACGAGATTCGGCCGACAGATTAGACAGAAGCTCTGTAAAAATAAATGTAACTGGGAATTAATTGAGATACTTTGAAGGCGCACGGAGCTTAAACACGTTATCTCAAATAAGAACTGAACAATTATACGGTTTCTCTCTTACATAAAAGCAGCAGCTCTGTGGTGCGGCGGGGGGGTCATGGCTCGCTGTAGCGGCGGTCAGCAGTGGCGGGAGTGTGTTGGTTTGTTTGTCCGGTGGGAGATGAGTGGGTGGTTCGGCCCCCGGTTGGCAGAACACTGTTCATTTATTGACTATTCATTGTATATATAGCTGATAACTCCACATGACTGCTGCAGCTTTACCCGACACGGCAGCAGCGTTAAAATGTTAACGGCGGCTGTGATGTTTCCGATCAAAAGGCCTCTTAAAAGAAAAAACAGATCAAAAAATAGCCTCCCCTTCATTTCTGAATCAAATCACAGATGTCTGATCAAACACATGATTATCATGAGCATCAGAATTAGCTGCCCTCTCTCTTTTGGCAGGAAACCTCAGATACTGTGACCCTTACATAAAAAGGCTGTTTGATCTTAATTGGAGGGTCTCTGTGATGCTGCGCCTCCACCACTCTGCTCCACCTGAAGCCACATACTCATCTTCAAAAAAAAAAAAAAAAACCTGCCTCATGTTTACTTACTACTGAAAATCCTCCTTACGAGGTGAGCAATGATCGTTCAATGCTAACCAATAACCATTCTGTCTTTTGAAAAGTTACAGAAAATGGCGTGCATCTTACTCGAAAAAGAAGCTTTAATCAATTTAAAAAAACAGTCATTTCAAAACAAACTCAGCACTCAAAATTAAGGCAGAAATCCAACAGTATAGATGTGATGTTTCAGCAGTGGATGTCACTCTTTTGCACGACAAATTATCTGAAATGTTAATTGTAGGGTTGTCATTCGATTAAAATTTTTAATCGCGATTAATCGCATTAGTGTCCTGAGTTAACACGCGATTAATCTCAAATTAATTGCAAATTTTTTACCCTGCTCTATATGTAACTTAACAAGATATTTATCGTGTTTCTTACACTCTAGGAAAAATTGGAGAGGACAATAATAAATCCTTGGCCATCATGTGGTATTTAAGACTGGACGTGCTCCGGTGGTAACTCAGTTCACATTTACAATAAATACAAATTACTTTTGTTTTGACCAGAGAACCATCGGGCAAAACTTTAAAGCTAAACTTTCCGTTTAAAAGTCCCTTTTCTGTATCAATTTCTGCTGTGTAACCGTTCGCAATATTATTTTAGCGCCACTTCCTGAAACTACGGGGGCTGGCAAGGCACAGAGCGAGCGTGCGTGCGTTAATCACGCGTTAAAAAAATTAGGGCCATTAAAAGGAGTTTGAGTTAAGGCGTTATTAACGCGTTAACTTTGACAGCCCTAATTTTTATGAATGCATGGCCCATGAGAAGCACAATTAAAGTTGTCAAGACTTTTACTGTATCAAAGGCATGTTTACATTTTTAGACCACTGAAAAATTACATTTATATATGGAAAGACTCAACAGCCGTGTCTAATTTCCTTACTCCTTACTGTGGATAATCCACAGACCTGTTTGTTAATACTTTTCATACCTTTTCATCACCTTTTATCATATTCTTAAAAAACAAAGAAGATATGTTTCCTCATTTGCTTGATTCTCCAACCAAAAACAGTCAATCTCTTGAGTTATGCGGGATATAAATTCCTCCCATCTAATAACGCAGAGAAGAGCAGAAATCTCAAATTATCTCAAAATCTCAATAGGTACTGTGTGGCTTGATACCACAAGAGGCTGTAGCCTCAAAATCATAGCTATAGTTAGTGCACTAGTGATTATTTGTGTCCTCTCCAAGGTAAGGATCTAGAAGTGTGTCAGCAAGTGAAACATTGCAAAGGTTTTAATTGTTGAGCTCCAGGTAGCCTGGCAGCCAGACCATATATTCTGAGCTCATGGTTTTTCATTCTGACAGATAAGTCTATCCTCCCCTCACACTTAGGCAGTTTTCCACCGGAGATCGGTTTGAGAGGATCACCCTCTGATTAGTTGTCTGCAGGTTTGTTCAATGTGACTCAACAAGCTCAGGAAACTTGAATCAGACTGTCAAACTAGGCAGTGTGGATAAAATATGAATCCAGATTCTGTTGTTACATTGTTTATTTCTTGCATGCAGTCTTTTTCAGAAATGTATTGTAATTAATTGTTTATCTGCGATTTGATAATGTTTGTGACAAGTTGACTTTTTTTCCCTGCTTGAAATCAGGACAAGCACTGCCCCAACCTGCCCACATTGTTCATCACCAGGTTACATGTTTCATTGCTTGGCTGTAGATTTTGTTTCATTGCTCTGATTGGTTTGCACCTTGTCCAATTGTTTCCAGATGCATTTCGGTGTGTTCTTATGTGTTCATAACACCCCTTGAAAAATCTAAAATGAATTTGCGAAACGGTCTGGCATTCCAGGCTACAAAGTGGATGCATCAATGGGAGTTAGAACCTCCCCATAGGAGAAAGCTTTTAGGCCCAATTTTCCCACAGGCGTAGATCTCCACGCTCATAACTTGGACTTGCTACACAAGATTGGCCAGTGCTGATGAGACACAAAGCCAAGCCATTCACCTCACACGGTCAAAACATGGGTATGAATAAAGGAAGCGCTAATGATGTCCAGACACACTGTCCAAACTCACTGATTTAGTAAACTTAGTAAACATGACTAAAAATATCCAGAATTTCAAGTGATTATCATATACTTTTTGTCATTAAATTAAACATTTAACCTGCAAGGCCATGTGCCACTCAAGAAGGTACTGTGGTAAATTAACAAAGTAAATTCTATCTTTCAGCATTTGACTGTAAAGCAAGGAGGCAACGCTCAAGGCCAGGCTCAAAGAAGAAGACACTGCCCCTGCCACAGTCTCCAGAGGAAATGTACAGACTCACCTGCAGGTAATGCTATAATTTCTATGCTGTACTTTTTAGACTCAATTTAATGGTGAATAATATTTGATCTGTACTCCAAGGGTCTTCAATCGTGACTAATACCCAGTTGCCCTTGGCAACCATATTTGGACCACTGTCAAATGTTTCTTGTGTATTTTCTTCTGTTGGAAACAATTTTCATTAACCTGTAAACAAAAATCGCCTGGATGATAGTCTGTAGAACTCTGCTGTTTTGATCCAAGCATTGATACAGATACAGACTGTTAAAGCAGGCAGGCAAGAACAAAAAATGCAATATGAAAACCGCACATCAGATCATAGTTAAAAAAAAACCCTATCTGATCTTCTGATCAAAACCCACTTATTTTACCAGACTGAATTAGTCTCTTATAAAAGTGCTGTTCAGGGAAACTTAACCACTCGGGAATTTACTCTCACAAGACCACAATCATGCCAGCGGCTTTGTGAGGATGTACAAGCACAGTGTTGCTTGGAGCTAACTACTAACATCAGCATACTAGGCTACTCACAATGACTTTGCTAGTAGCAGTCCATGGAATTCATCCTCCAAGGACTGTGAATGTTTTTCTAAAACTGAAAGGCGTACAATGGTTTCATTAAGGATCAAAGTGATAGAAAATGTCTCTGAACCACTGTGCATTGTTATCAATCAATAATATTCTGTTCTCCTCTCGCAGGTTCTGTGACCTCGTCTTCCAGGGCCCCTTGTCGGTTCAGGAGGACTGGATCAAACATTTACAGAGACACATTATGAACACTAGTGTCCCTCACACTGGGCTTGGCATGGTAGAGGTCACCTCGCTGCCTATGACCCTCAAGACTGACCAAGACAGCTCTCTGACAGCCACACATGCTGCCTCATGAAGCCAATGGGGACCTTTTTAGATTTCTTTGAACTGTATGTGTATGTACATTGGATGTTTTTTCACCTTTTTTTTATTTTTAGTCAATTAAATACTGGCCAAAAGTACAATACCACTCAGTTGTGGAGAAATTGTACGTTTGGACATCTGGACAGATGAAAAAGTTAATTATTTTGGATATTGTTACCTTTTTATGTTTTAACATGGTTCATTTATTGGAATTTCATTCCAAGTAGATGGGCTGTTTTTCTTGTTTTATGCAGTAATGTAGTGTGGAATCCATTTCTAATGAAGACAACTTTTACCTCAGATTTCTCATGGATGGAGTCCGTTTTTGTCAGAATTTGGGAACACCTCTTCTGTATCAATATTCACATTAACAGGTTACATACTGTAGTCATGTTTCTTTTGTACTGCAACATGTTTAAATCCAAGCCCACGGTCTCTGTTTTAAAGCCACAGAGTTAGTGAGATGAATATTTTAGATGAAACCAACGGCACCTGAAAAGACCATGATTAAACAGCTCCATGAATTATGTGGAAAAGTGAGCTACAATACAAGAACAAAAATTAAAATGTCCAGAAACTTGTTATGCATAGAAAGTGTTTTATAGTATTTCAGTAACTGCATTGTTTCTAATACAAACACAAAATTAAAACAGAAAGTGGTTAAGAAGAAAAAAAAAGACATAACAGGCACAGCCAGTGCTTACAATGCATTTTCATACATGTCACCTATATTTAATGTTTAAATATACTGTTTTGAAATAATTTAATTTTAAATGTACTATATCACACAGATCCGTACAATGCTTAAAACATTTGTGTTGTTCTAAATAAAAAAATAAACAAGTTGACTTTTTCAATCCTTTTGCACACAAGTTTTTTTTTTAAAAAATAAATCTGTAAATGCTAAAAAACAAAAACTATTCACTCTGAAAATGATCAAATGGCAATGACCTGGGAGCACAGTAGCCAACATTACTAAGGACAAAATGTGAAATGATAAACAAAAATACAAGAAAAATCCATATTTACTCAAGATGCCTCTATTCATTCACACAAATCCTGAATGGCACAGAGAGTATGATCTGTTACCAACACACTTCACAGTGGTGTGTGGTGCCACAGTAATTATGTGTAGTTGTGACTGAAGTGAATTGTTTAAGTCCATGCTCACTCTTCATTTAAAGCAAACTTTCTGAAGGAGATTCTCAATGATTTCCGTTATTCAAATGGGCTGCCACCCTGAAAGAAAAGAATCAGTTAAGTGGAAGAGTTAAGTGGAAGTAGTAATAAATAGGGGCCTTGTAGGGTGCTATTTGCTAGTGCTACTAATTAGATATAATGTGCTGACAGTGAAAAAGAAAACATAATTAATCCAGATAAGACGCTTTACTTTTTGTTCGATTCAGTTCGCTGTACTGAATGCAGTAACCACATAAATTGAGAAAGGCGATCTTACATTACTCAAATGTACAGTTTTGCCTTTAACTTTTGTGTTGTTTCACTATTTTACTTAATCCAATAATTGTGTCATTTTAAGAAACTGGGGCTCAAGCATCTGATGTCTCTTTATCTCTTGTCCTCACTCAAAATACCTTGCGTTGAAATATTGATGAGGAGCAACATTACAGAGTCTGTTTTTTCAAAACCAGTTACTTTAACAGTTTCTGATTGTTGTATAATTTTCCTCTACTTTAATACCATACTTGTGCACTGGCACTGTAGTATACAGAATCTTTTACCCTGGTGATATAAAAGACATTCTGCAGTTGATCTATTAGTTCTGCATGTGACTGGCCACAGGCTACAAACCACTCCCCTCATTTAGAGCAGCTTTTTATTTGTACAAGTGAAGAGAGCCAACTGAAAAACCCCATGATGCCATTCCTTGTGTTTGAATACTTATGAAATATACACGCTTGCAAAATACCTTCAGGAAGTGTTCAAACTGAGGCTTCAGCTCCTTCATCATGGTTTCTGCCTTGTTGAGGCAAGCGTGTCTCTGCTTCACTTCAAACTCCTTCAAAAAATCCATCAATCATTAGATCACCATCATCATCACTTGAACACATTCTTTCTGGGACCAAAGTTAAATTTACAAACTAGAAAAGTTTTGAAAGATCCAGTGATAATGCTTGTGATAATTTACAGCAGTGTTACCTTTGTGTTGGAGAGGTGTTCCTGAGAGGTAATGTGTGTCTGCACTGACGATGCAGATGAGGATAAGAAAAGGTTGCAGGCCGCGCAATGGAAAATTTCAATCTTTGTCATGTGGTCATTTTCCTGGAGAGCTGGCAAAACAAAGACAAGACCTTATTTAGCCTTTAATTGTTCAGAATAAAAGTTCCTCTAATCCTGACTGGCTAAGTAAATTACCTTGAAGTACGCTATCCTCTATGGCTCGGCTACACTGACGACTTTTATACAACATGGCCTCCTACAGAAATGACAACATCTATCACCATCCAGACGCACTGATGTGCCAGTATTTGTTCATGTTCCTACAGTGGTAAAATATAGTTAAAAACGAGGGATTTAACCCACAAACTGCAACAGAATGTATGATGTTTAACCACACCTTGTATCATTTTACCTGTAGGAAGGCTATAGCCAGATCATCATAATGATTCTCCTGCTGGATGTGCTCCAGGGTGTCCCAGTGACTCTTGCTCTCCAAGTGATCCTGCAGCTCCTGACCATTGGCCAATTCAACATCACAAAGGTCACAAGTGATGGGGCTCCTGCAGGAAAAGTACATTCAGTGATGCAGAATGTCTTATTTTTCTGTAGGACTTGAGAACAGTCTCAGACCCTCATTTTACTTTACTAAAAACTGACACTAGTATCCTTTGTTCTTACGTGTTCAGTATTATACTTTTGCTCCTGTTTCTTGACACCTCAGTGGAAGGCGTGATTTTGTCCAGCCCTAAAAAACATTATTTACAAATTTGTCATTAATAGATTAATTCATACATTTAAATCATGAAAAAAATGAACAAAACCCTTTAGACTGTCCATTTTACAGTTTCAAAAAGGATGTTCTCAAGATGAATCTTTGCAATATTAAGGAGACAAAATATTGACGGAAGAACATCATGTTTTATTACCTCGATTGATATGTTATCAAAGCACTAGCGCAAAATATCAAATTTTTCATTAAAACAAGCACATGCTCTTAACTGATTACCTGCTATTTTGACTTAGCAGATTCACTTCTTCATGGATCATCATTGTTTGCTAATCGAATAAATATGGGTTAAGTGAATGGACTGAAAAAAAAACTTGTGGTGAAGAGGAAGAAACTCACAAGGAGAAAATGGCTGCCAGTTCTAACAGCAGAGGAATTATTAATTAAAAGGCTGACTAATGTTTAAAACAGAAAGTTTGGGCCCACTTGTTTTTATAAAACTGATTGGATAATCAAAGTCTATGAATAATTCCAGCTTTCTGTTTTTTTAATTGTGTTTTTTTTCTTTGGTCCACTTGCTTTTGTTTTTGTTTCAGTGGGGAACCAACTTTTAAGGCCAATTTTGTTTTGGTTGAAAAGCTCTGAACAGATTGAAACCATGGGAACAAAGTGGAACACAAACTGGTTTCAGTATCGGTCAAAGAGGCCTAACTGTGACTTCCACCCCCACAAAGCATGTAATCAATACTATCATATTTCTCGAATAATTAAATTGTGCAAAAAAACAGCAAGCAAGTTGTGGTCACCTCTCTAACATAATAGCTTACCAGTTTCCAAATATCCTAACTGATGCTGATAGTCCAGCTGTAACCTGTGTGGAGATAATCTATCTGTGGTGTTCATCTACAGAGGAGAGAAATTTGTTGGAGAAATGATTCATTCTAGTTATCAGAAACATTACTGCATATACAAAGGAAACAATGACAGTTTTATCAGATTCTGAAAAGGAAACAATAGGCCCTGCATGCTGTTTCAGTCTACAGCCCAAGACCTATAGAACCCAAACTGCATAAATATTTACATTAAGAAAAAAACATCAAAACTTTCAGTCTCACTGCTGATACCTCTCTCCTGTATTCTGGGATCGTTATCCTCTCCTCCCCATCGGTCCTCTGCGCTCCATACGATGCAGGAAGCCTGTGGGTGGAGGAGCCATGAATGAGTCGGTCAGGACTGCAGACCCTGTGGTCCAGAGGTCTACTTATGGAGACATAACCTGGTGGGGCAACTGATTCAGTGTCTGGGCTGTAAGCCTGTCGTTTAGACAGTCTGTGATCAGGACTAAGACCTCGACTCTCAGCAGGTCCGGTGTTGGGGCTAAAGTCACGTCCGTCAAGGGGTCGGGTGCCTGGCTCAGAGGAGGATGAGTCCCAGCGGCGTTTTTTACTGCAGCCTCTTCCTGGAGACAAACGCTGGTGTTCAAGGATGTTACTCAGATCAGGTGGAGAGGCCTTGTGGTCTCGGGCTTGTTGCATCTCGTGCTCAGAGTCTGACGAGACAGGGTCGTAGGGATCATAAAGCTCCACCCTGAAGGAGAAAGAGGGATTAGTTTGTGCATGTCTGCTACATACAGCTTACTGTTATACAGATCACCTGTAAGGGCGTATTGCCATTAATACTTATCCTATGTGCTACAGTGTGTACCTCATGTGTACTGCATGAAAAAAGAAACAAAAAATTTTCTAAAGATAAAACTAATTAGAGGCTGTGCACATTAAGTGCCTTTTCATTTAGCACTAAGTGAGGCAGTGAAATTTTCATCCCACTTGAACTTATACATTGCAAGGTCCGCCTGGAATAATACAAAATGAGGTCACCTTCAGTCAGTCAAACAAAGCTTAATGTTCAAATGTGGGACATCCTGGATTGTGACTCCAGGAGACATCACTTTCTAACGTACACTTTAAGAACATACTATAAACATCACTGACTGATTTACCTTTCTGAACCTGCGATACTTTGGTCCTGTAAGCTGTCGTCTTGATCATCAATTGGTTTGAATGAAGACTTCCATTTAGAGGCAGGTGTCACTGTAATACAAAAGTTAAGAACAACGAAAGCTATTAATTTTGACAGAATTATTTTTTTCACATTTAAATAGTAACGACTAACTAATAATGATCTAAGGCAAGTTGTGATTGGTTCATGTCTGTTACCTTTTTTTTTTAAACGAGGACAGAAATAAACACAATAATTCAAACATATAACATGAAAGAGGGACCCACAGAAGGCAGTGATTTGTTGGCGTCGACTACTTGATCAATCAGCAGACTTGTTCAACTTGCCTTGGTCATGAAATTGCCAAAGTGAAATCTGCATATTTTTGGTCAGTGTCATATTGTCATTTCATGCTAACGAACACAATTCAACTTTTATTAAAGATGCAACTGACTGAGGAAATCCAGAACAGCAATGTCCCTGTACTGAGTCTGGGTTAAGTGTTTTGCTGCATCTCATTCCCCATCTCTCTCTCTCTCTTGTGTTTCCTGTCATCTCTCTACTTGTAAGCCTCTCTTAAAGGCACAAAGTACCCAAAAATATCAAACAGAACAACAGACCTGACATTTATTGTGATGTGTTACAGTCTGTACAGAGATTTCCACATCATACTGAATCAAACCATGGAATAAACAAATACAGCAGAATGATTTGCTAAAAAAAGGAATTACTGACTTGAAATAAATGCGCTTAATGTGGCAATGACCTGCATGGAAACACTGTGTGCTTGTTTCTTGTTAAGCTTCAGTGGCCAAAGAAGTCACCTGTATGTTTCTTTGCTGGTGGTGTTGCAGCAGCCATGTCAGCTGCCTGCCTGACACTGTCTGCTGGCCTCACTGGGATGTCTTTCATGGCTGCTCTGAAGTCTTGGGGTATTCTGTGTGTCACAAAAGAAAATTAGTGCGACACTTCACAGCGATTGCATACAGCAATATTATATAATGGACACTTATGCAGTAAAGTCAGAGTGGTGTTTTATTGATGCTATAATCACCAAGTCAGGCGTTGGGAGTTAACTTAGCTAGCTTAGCAATTTTTGCTACTAGCTTTAACTACATAGCTTATCACTCTTTAGCAAATCTGATTGTTAATTATGCTTGAGGTAGACGTTAGTCCAAAGGCATGCAACCTCAGTATTTAGGAGACAAAAAGACACAAACCAAACCAGCAGGGACCTTGCTGAAATTTTTAAAGCAATTTAACGTTCAGCAAAACATCAACTATTGTTAGCTAGGTGTTCAGACGGCACAGCTCTGAATTACCTCCCAGGCTGCTGTTTGTAAACTGGAGCTGCTTCTCTAAGTAAAGCTGACGGGATGTACGGAATATTATTCTGACGATTCATTATTTGGTTGCTTTAGAAGAGCAGATTAAGTGTCATGCGTGAGAAGTGAGGCTAATTCACCCACAGAGAGCTGGGTGACAGGTACTCAACATCTGCCGATAGATGGCAGCATAGTGCAACACATGATGGGCTTGCTTCTGTACTTTAATTTTAAATTCAATTTTAAACTGATCCAGCACACGTGTACACTGGCTCAGTGTCATAAATATATCTTTCCAAGTCTTTAGTTACACGCCAAGTAAATGCTTTTACTGGCAATCCAACTAAACTTGCAAAATAGTTAAATTTGGGGCTGTCACCTGCTCTTAGATTTTAATTTTTTTTTGACTGACCTCAGGTGGTTAAGGTGGGGAGTTTGGTGGTTAAGTTGGGTAACATGGTATCAGCAGAGGAATCATCCAGGGCTGCTGCTTCAGCTCCAGACTCTCTCTCACATGACTGCTTGTCTACACATAAAGTCAGCGACAGAGGAGTTATATTAATCCTGGTTTTTCTGACACTAACACAACTTTGAAAACCCTTGCGAATTGTACACATTTGTTTCCTAAAGATGTAGAAAACAATCTGCAGAAGGTAAAGTATTTGCTGAAAGGTGAGTATGTCAAAACATAGTGAATAATAACTCAAGGACAAATAAATCATGATCTAAATTCTCAGACAAGCGGTGTTATGCAGACTATTAGTCCAAGGCCGTCTGTTGCACAGAGGGTCACATATATGCATAACACCCATGACCTCCATGATACGGTCAAGGTCTACACAGAAACAGCAAACTTATTGTTGCTCCTCAACAGGACTCGCTTGCTCCCGATAACAGTGTTAAAGGTTTGCAGAGGATCATCAAGTTCCTTTTAAAAACCAATTCATGTGCAGGGGAACTGGATGGTCTGACAGTAATTATGATTTTGGCAGAAATATCTTCTGTAGGATCATATGGATGGATGAACATAAGACATCTTTCCTTATCATATTAACATTAGACATCTAGTAGGAAAGACTGTGGATTATGTGGGTTTAAGCCTTGTAAACCAGAAGAAATGTCAAGACCAAGACTCAGAGCTTCTTTACCATCAGTGAACTGGAAACACATTGTGTGGATTATTTTGCTTTTAAGTTTCCACACCTTTTACATGTGTCATGGAATTAACAAAATTGGATCCAACCTGTTCTTTATAAGTCACTTTTTAAAAGGTTACACTGAGGTCAGTGTAACCTTTTCCAATTTCCATCTCTTAATGACATTTACAAAAGATTACTGATTCAGGGGACCTGAGCAAAAAATCTTATTTTGTAGACATTAGAAAATAAAAAGGAACTTGTAGAAAGAGTTTTACCAGAGTGAAAATATGGGGTCAAACTTTTGTAGTTTAAACCAGAGCAGACAATTTGATGCATCACCACACAGTTGTAACCAATGAAATAATTAATTGCTTCACTGTAATAGAACTGAAAGAGGCATTGTTGAAGTTAACAGTGACACTTGTGTATTTCCTGCTGTTAAAAATCAAAATATCTGCTTTAAAGCTTTAGAATCTGATTCACTTTGATAGATGTTAGCAAGATTCAGGTAAAAAGGGAAAACAAAATTACAGGTAAAGTGCAAATTAAGATAAATGTTTTACAGGCAGTAAAAGACAAACTAGACAAGCTTGTAAGATACTTAGGTCACATCCAAAATATGAAGCTTATGCCACCCTAATGTCTATTGTTAATGTAGTATAAGACCATTGTGTCTTTCATGTATAAAATATCTTAGAAAACAAGGTTTAACTGCCAATAAAAATGCATGAAAAAGAACATGGGGTTTGTGTTTTTGGAGTGCCCCTTCATTTACTTTCTGCTTTATGGTTGATAAAACTATATTTGTGTGTGGCCGAAGCATGACATTTTCCTGCTTCCTGTTTTGGGTTTAAATGAAAAAGTTTGGATAGCACTTATGGGTTTGATGCCTATAAATCCAAGTTTTTGAGGTTAAAATGAAAAAAACTGAGGCCTTAACTGCCTAAAATCAAATGTAAAACTATATAATTTCAATGTACACAAGCATCATTCTGGGTTTTCCTTAAATTCACTTAAATATACCTTAGAAGGCTAATGCAGAAATACATTAGACTCTGAAAAAATGCATTTGTGTCTGTTTTATCTGTATTTAGACTGCAGCAGAGTGTTGAGTGGAAGTGCTCTAAGTAGATGAATAATGATCAGACACTTCATCTAAAATCTTACTTTATTGTACCATAAAGATGTGAACTTTGAGCATAGGATCACCAAGGTGTTACAGCAGCTCTGAGGAAAACATATACATACATAAAGGCCTACACAGAAATACATTGATAAGAATGAAGGCAGACATGTTTGTCCATATTACATTGTTCTGACACATAATCAGTCCTTCCTGCAACAAGTGTTATTACACATTTTAAATTTCAAAAAACGATTAAAAAAAGATAGATTTCCCTTTTTTTTAGATCATGTTGGTCTTAGGACATGTTATCACAAAGAACATTCTCCAATCTTTAATTCATTAAGTTGTGTGCATGTGCAAATAAATTTCTACAGGCCTTTGAATACAATCTCTACAATAGTAAAGTAAAGGTTTATTTCGGGTGCTTAGTCTCCACCTGAGCTTTACAACTCTAAACTCATTCTGTCAGCTAAAAGACATCAAGAAAAAAAAGGTTACATAACATCAACAGAAGTTAGAAAACTACTGAGAAAGAAGTGTTGTACTGTGTCTTTCTAACATAACATATAGAAACTGCTTTGTGGATATTGTGAAAAACTGACATGATAACATGAAGTATGGTCATTTTTGGCTTTTTGTTTGAGAAAGCCCTCGCTGTAAAAAATAGCAGCAGTTAAGGCAAAAAGATTGTTCCTCATGGTGACAATCATACCTGAGTACCTAAAACAATAAGGAGTGATCTACATATACTGTGTCATTAGAGGAAACAGTTTTGGTCTACAGAGTATTACATATAGAAGCTAAAATTCTACTGTTTTATTACCCAAAGCTATAAAAAAGCTAAATCCCCAAATGTTGTTGAGTTGGATACATACTCAACAACAAGAAAAGAAATTTGTACCATATTTTAATACATAAGCATCTAAGACAACCCATTAAAATAATCAAGAAATTGCATTCATTTTGTGGATATTACATTAATAAAAAGTCTGCTCTTACATCCGTTACACAGGCTTGTCATGAACCACCAGAGGTGCCAGCTTGTCTGAGTTGTGGTTTTCTGCTATAAGCCACCAGTAAAGGGTGCGCTGGTCTCTAGGCTGATACTTTCCTTCACCTCCACAGGCAGTGCGTCAAAGAGATGGTCCTCCACAACCAGGCCGTTTTTGCGCAGCATACGGCAGTTTCCCAGCTGTGCAGGCAGTCTGTCCAGGCAGTTTCCTCTTAGCTCCAGCTGTGTGAGCTGGACCAGTTGACCCAGAGTCTCTGGCAGCACGGTGAGCGCATTATTCCCCAGGCACAACACCTTGAGCTTGGTGCATCTGAACAGAGGCTTGGGCAGCACCTCCAGCTTGTTGGAGTTGATGGCTAAGTGTTGGAGGTTATGGAGGAGACCCACATCTGGAGGGAGGACTGTAATGGAGTTGTGGCCCACATCCAAGTGCCGCAGTTTGGGTAGTGTGAACAAGGCCGGAGGAAGGGACTCGAGTTTATTGTGAGAGAGGTGGAGTGCCTCGAGAGACTTTATCTGGCCGATGGAGGATGGGATGGTGATAATTTTGTTGTGCCACAGTTTAAGGCACGTCAGCCTCTTAAGGTGCTGGAAGCTGATGATCTCCTCTATGGTCCGGATGTTGTTCGATTTCAGGTCAAGTTCTTGTAAGTTAGTCAAGCTGAAAATAGCGTGGGGAATCCTATCCAGTTCGCAGCTGTGCAGCTCCAGTTCAATTAGATTTATCATTTTTTTCAGACTGTTTAGTACCAGCAGTTTGGTACCGTCATTGTGCACCACTAACTTAATCAGATGTGGTGATAGCTCTGTGATGTTTGTGGGCATTTTTGTGAGGTTGCTCTTTAAGCACAAAGTCTTTAAATGCCTCAAATCTCGCATGGACTCCAGACCAATCATTTTGTTGTTCTCTGAGCTCAGGTTGCCAATTAAGTTAAGCTCCCTCAAACTCCTGAGCAAATACACCCAAGCTGGGATCTCAGCAACATCGGTGAACTTGACATGAAGGCAGCGAAGATGATCCCGGAGAAAAGCAAAACCTGTCTGCTCTACTTTGGCTGGGCAGTGGCAGAGATGCAGCTCCTGCAGGCTGGTCATTTGGGAGACCTTTGCTGAGAACCTCACCTCAGGAATCAGCTCCAGTTTCAGCACTTCCAAGTCTGTGAGGTCAAAGACTGCATTTGGAAGACCTGAGAGCATGAAAAGGTGCAGCTCCTGCTGATCCTGTGCGTTGCGGGTCACCAGCTGTCTTAGTTTTTCAAAGGTCCATTCATGATTGAGACTGATCTCCCTCAGCTTATTTTCACTGACCTCAGACAAGAAGACACCAAAGCGTTTGGAGTAGAGTTGGTCATACTGGTCAACCATGTGTAAAAGGAATGCAAAGTCATTTTTGACATCAGGAATGTCACTAAAGCTGCTCTCTTCTCTGACCTTCTCAAACGAGTACTCCTTCAGGGGTCGTCGAAAGACCCAGAAGAGAGAGTACAAGCATGCCATCCCATAGATCAAAATCAAAGCCATGTAGCTGATAAGCAGCTTGTTTAGCATAAACGCCATGTTGTGTGTACAGAAGAACTTTCTGTAACCCGTTAACTGTTTGATTTCAGGTTCACAGTCATGCTTAAAGTTGATCTTAGCCAAAAAGGTTGAAGTGTAGGACAATATCAAAATAAACTTGACAGTTTTGACAACGGTCTGTGCTACATAAAGCTTGTAGATGAAGTCACTGTCTTCCACATGAGCTCTGAATTTTCTTACTTTCTCAAACAGGGCTTTGGCCTGCTCCCCGTCCTTTTTGTCCAGGATTGTCATACTACTTGGGGCCTCTGCTATGGGCTTATCTGCAGAGAACTTCACACCGAGCATGGGTGTGGCTGAGTTGACATTTGTGCCGTCATCCTTCCCCTCTAAAGACACCTGCTTTGGTGCAGCTGTGGTGCCGGTCAACCTCTGTTTGTTCTCCTCAGAGTCCTCACAGGCCGTTTCAGAAAGAGCCTTTGTAGTCCAGGGAGACTCAAAACATCTACCCAGAATGGAAACAAAATGCTCAATCTTTGAGCTTGTTTTGGGGTATTTGAACCAAAAATTACTACTGACCATGAGAACAAGGGTGTGGATGAGGGTGAGGTATGGAAAGTACTTGGAGTACCAGGGCAAGGCAACATGGTAACATATTTGGTTGATGAATATATATTGTTGGTAGTCCAGGTTGGTTTTGACCCCTGTAGGCTGGGGTTGATTGACATATTTCTCTGCCACCACAGAGGTGTGTTGGTGTGTGACATGGATTTCACGGACTACCTCGTCCGGTAAGTCTTTAGAGACTAGGGGGATGGAGGTTACCACAGGGGCCCCGGTGGCAGCTGCCTGAGTGGTCTGCTGCGGGAATGAGTTAGGTGCACCTCCTGAGGCCTCCTCTGAATCCTCCAGACACGGAAGGCAAGCTACCTGATCCTTAGTGATCTGCATGGTCATGGCGAATATGGCCAGCATAAGCATGACCAGGCCCAGGTAGTCCATGAAGACGTCCCACCATGGCTTCAGGATGCGATACGTTGGCTGGATGTCGTTCAAGGACGCAACCTCAGTGAGTGTGAACATCACTGCAACAAAACGGAGAGGAGTCAGTTTACAATAGGGGGTTTTAGAGTTCACTATAAATCTGTACAGAAACAGAAAAAGGTAAAAAATAAAAAAAGGTCTAATGATTACTCACTTAGTAGATAAAGTATTTTGGTAGGTAGTTAAACTTTTGCTCAAAGACTAATTGTGTTTGATTTGTTGTTTGCCATTTGTAAACACAACATTTAAAGTTTGCCCATCCTCCAAAGCTCAAACCCTCCTCTTGGACTCATTGGTGCCTGCGATTGTTTGACTTTTTATGGCTCCACCCTCTCATCATGCACGTGTTATTGTCTCAGAGCTCCACACTAACTGCCCAAAGACTGACACCAAGAAATGTCAACAACACAGACAAATATAAAAATACAGGTAGAGGGCAGGGTGTCTGGAGATGCAGACACCACAACACACTTCTAGTGGATCATAAGGTATGATTGAGAGGGCGGATTTTTGGATTAGTTTTATACATTCTGGAAATATTAAAAGTGCTGCCTTTAGATATTTTTAGCTAAATTCCACACACACTCTAAATCTTGCTAATATGAGGATTAAAGTGTTTACTGTTATAATACTAATAATATATTGTTGTTTTGGACTGTTGATAAGTTAAAATCTGACATCTGAAGGCTTCAAAACTGTGATGGGATTTTATTTAGAATAAAAAGCTATTTTGATTTTACAGTAAAAAAACTGGGTAAACTCATGTTTTACATTTGAACTTCAACTGTACAGCAATCTGACTTTTGTTATTGTCTCAGATCACAAGATGTGGTCTAATTCCATGTTGCAAGAGCACAGACCAAACTGAGAAAGAGGGCTTTCAAGTGTTGTGCTTCCCTCACCTCGAATAGCCTTTAAAAAGATTTGAAATGGTTGAACTTGGTGTTTCTGCTACGTTTTTGAACCTTCAGTTAGCGCAGCTATGAATGAATCAATTTGTGCTTATCTGTGTCTGAAGGTATTGTGACTAATTATATATTTTTAAGTATATTTTTGCCATGCTCCCCTTGAAAAAGAGATCACTGACCTCAATGGGACTAGAGGTAGGTTAATTTAAAAAAAGATGAATAAATAAATTCTGGAACAAACTTTTAACTGGGAATGAAAATCATTGCTAACTGCTACCCTTCTTCAAATTGTTTTAACCCCTGTGTTTAGATGACCAAAGTCTGAACATAAGCAGTCCTTTAATTCTACCTTAATGCTGTGGCCTTTTAATTTGAGTAATATTTCCAGATAGGAAAAAAAGAAATTTCAAAAACAACATCTCACATAAGTTACTGGAGCACAAACCTACAGCAGGAAATTTAGGCTTTTCTCGATCAAAATCATAGCAGAGTGCCAAAAGAGAGTGTCACATCGTTGCTCCTGTTAAAGGTGCAACAGTAACACATTTAACTCCAGTTGAAAAATGTGCAAATGTGTAGTGATAAAAGCTCTGCTAAGTGCTAGAGTGCTCCAACACTTTATTTCAATGTGTTTTATTCCACCTTTGCTTCCTCTCCTTTCCCAGTCTCTTTCATTCAGCAATGTTTAAACAAAGTTTGAGCTCAGCCATCATTGTGCTAAACCCAGACTTATTACAACATGTTGTTACTGGAACAGAGCACAGTCCTTTGATGTAGGTCTACGAACTGTTATGACTCAGTAAGACAGACACGTTTCATTTAGTGAAGCACTGACTTTTCGCTCTCAGTGGATGTGGCACTCTCTGTATCGCCCAGATTGCTTGTATAATTCATGAGTTTCCTGCTTCTAATGCTTCTAATGCAAACAGACACAGCTAAAATAAATATCGCACAAAGATTACTGTGTTCCTGTGACTGAAAACAATAAATGCCCATCTTGATCATTTGCTGCTTCTTTAGGTCGTGGGAACTGTAAAGCAACACATATTTGGAATATTTCATGCTGTACTTTGCACAGAAAACATCCCGAATCTTCTTGCGCTTCATAGAGAAGGTACTGCAAGTAAGACAGTAGACTTGGAGCCTTTTAGATAAGAAAATACACATGTGACTTGAAGTTCAGAGGTATGAGTTGTATTTTTTTGTATTTAATAATTTGTCCCTTTGACTTTCCATACTATGATATCGAGTAGATGCATAATCCAAATATACGCAGTCTGTTTTGATCAGATTTTTTGTGACCATGTGTTAAATGACAGTGGCATTATCACCAAAAGTCAGCAGTAACAAGTTGAAGTCATGTGACTAATAGGTTTTCTGGGTATAATATTTGGACAATTTTTTCACAGCTAAAAAGAAGTTTATTTCAGATCAGTAAAATCCCAGTTCAATGCTGAATCCATCAGCCTCCAGCAGGAAAATAATATGCATGAGTTCACAGCTAATGCTCAAGATTTATGAATGTCTCAGGCACTAATAACCCTGTCAGAAGTCTCGCAGTGTAATTTATATCCTGCACATGAGGAATTAAGTACATTTTTTTCCCTGTTCTGGAAACCACAATAAGACCATCCCTTCTGAAATCGATCAGGCAGCTCTGCTTTGGGTTGACTGTGTGAATTTCTTGCTTAAATGTCCTCCATGTGACAAACTGGTATGGCACAGATTTTTTAATTTCAGTCAGTCTTTACCATAGCCTGACTGATAAATCAGCAGGTCTTAATATCAGCTGGTACAAGTTTATTACAGATATTTCATACCAACATATATATATAAGGGATAGCAATATAAAAATGAAAAAAACTTTGTTGTTTAACAGTTAATGGTAATGTTCAATCATTTTTGACCACAACTCTTTGATAACCAAGTTTAACAAACCCTTAACAAATAATGTAGTTTCTTATGTATTTATATAAGAATTACTGTAATGCTTAACTCTCAAATATCAGCATGGGACTTAAAAATACAGCATCATGCTAGGTCGCCTTCTTGTTCAGTGGAACTTCAAAGTCATGTCTTCTCTACACCTACACAGGAAAACACTCTGTGGTTTCCGCATGTCTGGTGTTACTGTTAGTGTTTTTTTAAAAGCGCTATGATATCTAATAATAAGCTTATTTGTACATGTCACAAGATGTGATTAAATTAGCTGCCTTTACATTTTGTTTATTTTAGTTTAAGGCTCCTGGTCTGGTGCATGCTGGCTCGCTGTCACACCGTCATGGCTCAGTGGGCCACTTGAACAGAAGACAGCCATCTTTACAGTTATGTTTCAGACTTGTGTAACATGAAAAAATGGCAAAAAGGCTTTTGGGCTGATGTGAAAAGGGCTTGTATTTAAAAGTCTTTTACAAGTGTCCTGAACTTGATGCAGTCCAGAGTATAGGTAGTGCTGAATGTAATGCTGAACTTCTTTTAATCTTGCCCCCTACCCTCCTCACCATACCCACTCATATCTACAGTTTGTTTATTGTTCATACATGATTCTTATTACTCTGATAAGGACTCCACGGCTAATTAAAGGTAAAGGCAATTACTGAATCTGTGTTTAGACAACATCTTTGAAATGGATGATATACAACAATGCAAGTGATGTTTTTGTTCCACAACAGAGAGAAAGTTAATAGGGGCTCCAGAGTGGTTCATACCCTGATTATCACTTCCCCCACAGTTGCCTCACACATGACAGGGAAAAAAAACACATCCAATAGGCTGAGGAAGAAATGGCAATAGGGTGGGGGCCCCCAGGAAAAGGCGGGGCCCCGTGCCACAGGCGGGCCTTGGCAGCAGGGTGGTGAAGAGTCCCCAGTGTCTGACACTGGGTTAAACCTGTTGAGGCTGCTCTCGTCAGATAAACCTACAGACCTGATTTCTCCATGTGACAGTAGCAACTTTTCTTCATTTTTTTCATTAAGACACATAGGATTAAAAGTAAATACCATACAACTTTGTCAAAACTAACTTAAGGCTGCTGTAGGGTTGAAAAGGGGCCACTGACAAAAAGTAAATACGTCGCAAAGTGACCATTAGAAAAACAAGCTATGTGCCT
Organism: Acanthurus lineatus; assembly: GCA_029814665.1. Lineage (NCBI taxonomy): Eukaryota > Metazoa > Chordata > Actinopteri > Acanthuriformes > Acanthuridae > Acanthurus > Acanthurus lineatus. The sequence goes on along the minus strand of JAPZDV010000004.1, from coordinate 7,853,192 downwards.
TTTTCATATTTAAGCAGAAAAATGAAACCGCAAGAGGAAATAAGACATTTCCATGGTGAACTCTTTGACTTTTTTTCCTTCACGTGATGAGTAAGTTATCTGTTTGAGTATCCGATCATGTGACTTCTTAAAACGTGAAATTGAGAAGCACCAAGTGTCCCGGCGTTAAACATTGACGCCAGGTTACGAGTTTCTTATCTGAACACAATTATCTCCTCATGCCACGCGGGAGAGACAGACTATCAATCAAGTTATTGATTATCAGAAGGCTTTGGATACATTTATTTAAAATATAAATTTAAATAAAGAAAATTTACTTACTGCCTGTGTGGCTTTATCTCAATCCAATTATTTCTTCTTCAGCTTGCATGCCACTTTTCGCTCCGGTCCTCAGGTGCGCCTCTAACCTAATTTCCCAGCCCCGTTAAAAGCCGCGACTGTGACGCTAGTTTGTAAAACAATGCTCGAGAGAACATTTGTTGGTGACAGCGCGGTTTGTCAGCTGCATCCTTCATACCTGAGCCCAGGGCGCAGAGCCGGCTGCCTGGCCGTGCCTTAGACGGTATGCACAGACAGACCTCCGGTGCGATGTAATTCTAGGAGAAACCAGATCCAATATGGAGCCGCACAGACCTCTGTTGTGGGTGTTATGCGCGCCTCTCATTGGAGGATGTCATTACGGCCACTTCGCGAAGACACCGCCTGCTTGCTTATCTAATGCTGGATTCAGGGTGCATGGGACAAAATGATACGGACAGATAGAGTCAACGGCTTGGCTGAAACGTTTACATTTTTCCTCAAGGTGCCAACACAATGGGCCCTGCGCATCCTAAGTTACTCGCACTTACCCAAATGTTTAGGGAAAAATCGTTGTGTTTCTGTATTAAAGGTACGTGATTATATGGATGTCTGTAGTCTGTACGAAAATTGATAATATGAGCCCATATGGAAAACAACACATTTAATCGAATATTTCCTCAAGCAGCCAAAGCCCATGTGATTTATTTAACTTAAGATTTATCAAAGATACATACTAAGCGAAAATTGAAGCATAAATTAGGGGAAAATTTATAAAATGTTGGTCATCATTCATGGCAGAAAATAGCTTAGGCATCTATGGGATCACAAATAATCCTTTAAATGGCCTATGCAAGTGCACTTGGAACATATATAACGCATAAAATTAAATAACCAAGTAGCTTCATGCATGGATTACTGAAGTTACACGTGGTCACGTTTTCTTTGAGTAACGTAAAAAACACAAAGTTAAAGCAAGTGTTTATAAATTATAATACCTTGTCTGCAATAGATTATTAAGAATTCAACAGTTGAATACTGAGTCGTATCGAAAACAATAAAATAAATGAACTGGTCCTTTCTTGAAGTATTCTACTGAAAATGTATTCGACCTAAAAACTGAGCTCTCGTTTCGACAGCCTTTCCAGTGCTACTTGAACGCAGCACCAGCTTCCTCTTCTTTGTTTCAGCCCCAGACACCACCAAGTGTTTCTCAGTGTTGGCTGAACTGTGTCACCTGACTTTTTATGGCAAGACTTCTCATATGTACCACTTGGGCACATGACACGTGTTTAACATGCTGCATGTTGTTATTGCAGTCAGACCAAATTATTATATAAAATATCCAGCTATCTGTCTGCCAGCCTGTCTGCCTGCCTGCCTGCCTGTCTGTCTGTCTGTCTGTCTGTCTGTCTGTCTGTCGGCCCGTCTGTCTTTGTAATTGGGATTGGCAAACTCAACAGTCAGTAGGACCCTGAGTGCTGAACTCGTGCATCATTTCCAGCTCTTTCTGGATTTGGTTGATGATGCACCCGGTGGAGGAAGTGTCTCCTCCGTTGCAACCCATACAGGTTTCAACCGGTCCTGGGCTGCTGGCTGCTGGCACTCTGTGCTCTCTCACGCTACCCTTGTACTTTGAGAGGAAGAAAAAAAAGAGGGAAAAAGAAAGGAGGAAAGAAAAAATGCAGCCACTGGAGTGTGTAGTGTGATAGTCTAGTAATGGTTACAGGATCAAATGTAGACCACATGCAGATTGATAATTGATTTTATCTGCAGGCTCAAAGGAAACGAGGCAAAATTTGTAAGATGTCTTAAATTTGCTGTTTTAGCAATAGATCCAAATGTTTACTCAGAGTTGAGAGAGGCAATCTTGTGATAGTTTAGTTTGTGATAGTGTTGAGAAGCCCAAAGAATCTTAAACAAAACAGGGTGAATAAAATAAATGAGAAAAATAGTGGATGAGTTCACTGTTTTTGACAGTTTACTGTGTCCAACCATAAGCTGGAGCAACAACATAATTTGTAATAAGTTTCATATCATTTAAATGCTGATATTCATTTGACAGTGGTCTTAGCCTGAGATGTACAGCTAACAATGCTGACCTTGTCTTTGTTGTAATGGTTTGGTGTGTTATCGCACTGGGTGGTGGTGGGAACATTGGTTAGACAGTATAGGGTTTCCTGTCTCTGGAGGCAATGTGGCCAACAGCTGGGTGCCCTCAGCAACCAGTTCAGTGGGTTGAGAACTGGCTCAATTAGATACAAATTATTCAGCATGGACCTCCCTCTCGGATTTGAAAAGAATACACTACCACACACATACACACACACTTACACACACACAAGCTAGCAAGTGATGTAACTTAACATAAGACATGCACATGTGAGGTTTCACTGTGGAAGTGGTAAAGGATATAAACAGTCATTGTAATTCTGGCTAAAGCAACAAACCAACAACAAACCAAAACAAGCCTGTTACTATAGTAATTAATTTCCTGTAAGCACGATAAGCACTGATTGCTCTCTCTCTCACACACAGTGGGGTAGGAAGTACAGGATTAGGTCAGTGTAAGTGGTGGATATGTAGCTGGGATTGAAAGCGGTTTGGGAATGAATGGAGTCAATGAAGGTTTACAGTGTAGTTAGACAAGAAAGAGTGCGTGTCAAATTACATACTCTGCCACAGGGGTTTGCTCACAGGCTGTTTGCCTGTGTGTTGATCCTTTGTTATTACTCAGCATACAGTGAGAGTATTGGATGGTGATATGGTGTGACGTGATATTGCATTCAGGAAAAAAAAAATGGCTGAACAGTGCCAGTCCTTCTGGCATTCAGGTAGAACACTGTGTATTTGCATGTGTTTGAGAGGGACAAAGAAAGAGCCTGAGAACACATGCCACTTTTTCTTCTGCTCTGATAGCAACATACTGGTTTTAGCAGAAAGATATGTGATTGCCTCTCAATGACCCTTCTCAGACAATATTGAGTTGCAACGGTGTAGTAAAAAAAACTGAGTACCTCATGGTGCAAACAATTTCCTTAAGACTGTCTCTGCAGCGCTTAACAAATACATTCGGGTGTGGCTTATCATTTGCAGTGCTGAAGAAATGGCTGCATCAGAGCTTCTTTTCACCATGTCAGAGTCAGACATCCACATGACTTAGAGCTGCCAACACCTGCCCGATGTCGGATTAGACTGCTCAGGTCATGTGACGCATAGGTAGCAAATGTGACTACACTCCTCTGTCAGTTGAATGTTGTTTTGAATTATTTTAAGGGTAAGAATTCTTCTATGTTTTACCACTGAGGGAGAGGGCAGTGCCAAATTAACCTTTAACTTGGAAACTAATCACTGTAATCTTCAGGAGTGTCACTGCTAAACCAGGGCAACTTGACAAACTTTTTATTTAGCTCCACCTGCTGTTGCCTTGATGCACTATAGCGTTCTTCACTTATGTGAGGAATCATAATGCTTTAAAATACTGGTGGTTAACTTCAGTTTTCAAACAAGTTCTTTTCATATTACAGAAAAAAGTAAATATAAATTATAGATATTTACTTTGTAGAAAAATTTGTATTTCTGTTACTGTAAAATCTGAGCAGATCAGTGATTCTTTGTGGCATTGTGTTGATTCCTTCTAGAGGTTGGGAAGTGTGATGTAAAGGAGCAGAGATGTCTCAGACTGGTGCAGAGTCAGAGACTCAGGCTGGTACAGTCTGACAGCAATATCACAGGCCTTTTTGTTTATTAATCAAAAGGCTTCTTAGGATGAATCAGTACAGATTAGAAATTTGTGCCACAGATGTTAAAAACTTTCATTTTTTGTTACTTTTTCATAAAAACTGAAAGTATTTATTTTGATTTAATTGATTAACCACTAAACAGTTTGTATTTCCATGTAGGGCAACCATACAGGTAATCACATGCTTTGTTAAAATAGAAAGTTAATTATTATTCTCACTTTTGTAAGCTTACCTCCATCACCCTGCCTAGATGGCTGATAATTAACACTATGTTTTAAAAGTCTCATTTTCTAAATTTCTAAGGAAGTATTCTGGAAAAACACTGTAGTTCGATACTAGTTATGGAAAAAAACAAAAAAAGGTGTTCAGTTGATTTAATTCCTATTAGCTAAGTAAAATTAAATGCTACAGTAATAGGAGGCCATATCAGTCATGAAAAATGTGAAATATACAGGTAAACTTATGCTGCACATATCATGTAATACATCAATAATGAATTACCATCCAGTTAGGTTTTACAAGAACATTTCAGGGAGTGTCACTATCCGAATAATAGTCCCTTTATACTTTCAATGAACCTTTGTACGAAAATACGTATTTAATTATAAACCTGTTAAGTCACCGATTGATATTTTGATTTTCTGCTAAAATTGGTAGACTGTATAATGGAGGCCTTAGTGTAGCCTGATAATATACCGTTTGTCAATAAATTTATTGTGTAAAAATTGGTATTGTATTGTTTGTTTATTTGTTCGTCTTGGGAGTGAAGCATGTTCACCAGAAATTGTTGGCACATTGTATAGAGGCGGTTCAATAAGGAGCAGGGACAGTTTGGCCTATTTTAAGCTTCATTAGGCGTTGATTGACCACAGACGTAGAATGATAACTAATGAACCTTAAATCTTGTAAATAAATCATGTACATGTTATACTCATGGCATAAATCTAAACTTTATAATTACTGTGTTAAATTAAATTTCACACCTGTCTTTGCCAACAAGGAACTCTTACTGAAACGGGAGGCGCTGTTTCCCCCTTTAGAAGTTCCTACTCATTTCTTGAAAGGGAGGCTACGTGGACCAGTTTGACCCTAACGGATCTCCGTACTCCAGCGGACACGTGATCAGCTAAACTTATAAATAGATGTGCTGCGCACAATTGTTTCTTTGACACACTGGCGGAGTGAGGAGTAACATGGCGTCGTCAAGCCGGTGCGTAGCTACTTTGAAAAACTAAATTACCTCTTCCTACTTCATGTGTTGCTCTCAGAATGTACATTTGTTAAAGCTGTCGAGTTAGAGGTGGTGATATATGCTAGCACTGGTCCGAACCACGCCCTTAGTTACACCGATAGATGTACGATGTTGTTAACGTATTGTGCAAGGTAACAGCTTGTTAGCTAGCTAGCTGGTCAGATGTTACCAGAAGTCACTGTCTCTATCGCCTTTACATTCTCACAACACCGTTGTGCTTGTGTTCAATAGCTTTAGTTGAATATCATGTAAACATCACTTCACTTTGCACCTCGACTTGTTTTGCCGCGGTGAAAGCTCTTTGGCGTTTAAGTTTATGATACAGCTAGTACGTGTATAGGCTGAGGCTGAAAGTTGTGCTAACCTATTAACTTGCTCTGATGGTCTATGAGCCTCTTTTACTTGTATAAACGTTAACGTATTTTATGTTCAACCTGTGTGCATTTTTCCATAACGATATGTTAATAATCTGAAGCTCTCGTACCATTAGCTAATATACTCTGTTACAAATCATGAGTCTTTACTTGTCTTGCGTCTCATCTGACATCTGCAACAGCTGTCACCTCATGAAGATGTTTGTCTCATCAGAATATAAACGGAAAGGAGAGAGTGAAAAGTGTAAATGCAGAATAATGACGGTGTAACCCTGCCTTTTCACCCAGTAATTAGATCATCCGTTTTGCTTTTGCCCGATCATCGTGACGTTTGTTTTTTATTGGATTTAGTCCAATAACATGCCTGTTGTTGTTACGTCGAGATGATACTCTTTGGTTCATCTGCAGATAAATTATAATCAAAATTTTGCTAACTCATGAAATGTTAATGTTATTTTTGAGCAAATATATTCAAATAGTTATTTCTTAATTAGGATCTTGACGAACAAAATAAACTAAACAAGACCTCACGTCAAGCACTCAGAATCTGGGTTGTTTTTTCCACCACTGTTTTTTGATATTTAATAGAAAAGTAAAAAAAAATAATTAATTTATTAATAATAGAAATTTTTAGTCAAAGCCCAAATCAAATACTGATGCCTCTTACCTACTTGCTGGTGTTAAGCCTTAGCTTTAGGTTGTTTGAGGCTGTCTCTGTGTTGTTGACACAGTTAATCATAGATTATTGTGTCAATTGGCCATTTTGATATTGATGTCATTTTACTTTATACCTGGATATAAATGTTGAAGCTGCTCAAGCTGGCTTCAACCCGATCTGGGTTTTCAGCCTGCCTTCCCCATTACTTGGATCTATACAGCTATTTTGACATAAAGCAGTCACCTAACAAGATGTGTTTTGAGGATGTTTTGAGGGCAAAGTAGTGTAAATCACATCTAAATTATGTGCCATTATGTTTTTAAGTAGCTTAGCTATTACTTTTTGTTTTTTTTCATTTGCTCTGTCTGCTTATTAGTGATTTTGAACAAATCCCTCTCTGCTAGCACTTTGAATATTTTTTTGTAGCTTTGTAGGTGCCAAGTGTATTTTGTGTAATGTTCTCAACATGAGCCCTTTTCTTTACCCTACCCTACTTTTATCTGTTTTAATTTTCCTTTGTCCTGTGTTTTTCATCAATTTTGAGCTGTTTGATCATTTAACTGTTCTGCTTCTGCAGTGGAGATTCTCTGGCCCTTCCCAGAGTTCAGTGCCCCAACCACCCAGAAGCCATACTGGTGGAGGACTACAGAGCAGGGGACATGATTTGTCCTGAATGTGGCCTTGTAGTAGGTCAGTATGGACACTAAGAGCATATGCATATACAGTGATGAATCGTAGAGCTTTCTTTGTTACAACACATCCTTTCTTTCCATTTCACTTTCCTATTTCTTAACCTCATCTTGAGTCAGCTGAACTATTGTCACATAATCAAACTTATCAGTACACACTGAGGTTTTTTCAGTAAACCGTCCAGAACCTGTTTGTTAGGTTTTGTCCATGTGAACATCAGCTGAGTTATTAGGCAAAACAGGCAGCAACCATGAAGCCAAAATTTTTAAAAGTTGGCCTCTATCATGTGTTTCTCTGTAATGTTATTTTAATCTGCTCAATCCAGCAACGTTGCCAGTTCATGTGTTTTTCAGTCAGATCTCAAAGTCGTACTATTTTAATTTAGTCATGCAGTTGTGAGACTTTGACACCACCAACCCAGCGCAATAAAGGCAAACATAAATGGTATTCTAACAATCTAAAATCTACACCTAAAAATCTCAATTTTGTCTTATTCCAGAGCCAAAACCAACATTATTCTATATAATAGGAAAATTAATTGCCCTTTCTGTGGCATTTTTAATTTGTTGTAAAACTGTAAGTAGAAAATGGTTTTTTTTGTTTTTCAAGTATTTTGATCCCCAAAATTTGTTACTCAAGTCAGAGACAAGAATAATAAGCATAAGATGATGAAATAGTGTTAGGCTTCAGTGTGAGGCTGGAGAAACACTGATGTCCAAAATGAGCTTTTAAATAGAGCAGCAAGGTCTGCATTTTAAAAAAATTGCTTAAAAAAAGGAGAGGAAATGAATCTCAGAAAATCTTTTGAACAATCAGTTAACAGTTTTTATTAGCAATGTCAGCCTAGTCTAGCTGTGTATTCACTCTTTTGTTTATCATGGAGGAACATACAGTGACAGATAAAAGGTGTATGAAGAAAAAAAGCTTTTAACATGTGAATCAGACAGTACGGCAGATCCGTAAGGGAACACAGAGTTCTCCTCTAATGAGCCCCCTGAGCACAGACCAGGTCAAATGGGAGACGATAGACGCCAGCCGCTCTCTGATGCAAGCTGAAGTGCCCTCTGTTCCTGCTCCCATCGCTTCAGCTCGCCTCTCAGGAGGTGAATGTCACTTTACCTTTAGATATTATGAAGACTGATGAATGGTTAAAAAAAGCCTAACAGAATTAAAACATCCGAAATCTAATCTTCAACCCTGCAACAGGGTTTCAGGAAGAGTCATGATAACAGAAAGAAAACATTGGCCAAAATGAAATGCCCCTGCCATAGTCACAACTATTATCTTTTGTACTCCTCAAATTTGATGCAATATGATGACAACACGTTTGTTTGGATCATATTTTACAATGTATTTCTGACTCACAATATACAGTGATAAGAAAATGAGAACAAAGAGAAGACAGTGATGATGTGTAAAAATGATTCAGAGCCACAATAACCAGGATACAGGTGATATGTACCCAGCCACTGATCACTTAGATGAATAGAAGAATAAAACTTGCTCAGCTCAAGTTGTCCTTACTTAGACATATAAGTTTCAAAGAAAAAATTTGGTGCAGTATTAAACTTGGACACTGTCATAGCAAGAACACACAAGTGGGATGATTAGGATTTGTTTGTTGCGGTTTGTAAAGACAACATTCAAAGTTTGCCCCTCCTCCCAGCTTGGATGCATGCTTACAGTCTAGCACCTGGTGGCTATGTTGTTTTGGAGTCCTGCCCTCACACCCTTTGCACCTGTTTTGGTTGAAAGCTACACATACGCTACCCAAAGGTTAAGGCTCTGAGAAGTCATGAAAACGGCAAAATAAGAAAATCCAGACAGAGGGCGGAGTCTGCAGATATAAAGACCACAAAATGCTCCCAGTTGGTCATAAGTGATGGTTGAGAGGAATAACTTTTAGATGAGCCTTTACATTGTTTCTAGGAAAGTCCTACCCACTCTGCTTTTAACATAACATTTTCTCAGCTTTACACAGTGTCCTACAACATCACATATCATCAAGGCTCTTTCTTTATCAGGGGAGTTGAGTACATCAACAAGGTCAATTTCTTGTTACCTTCAGGCATCCAAAGACTGCTCACATGAGCATGCCAAGTGTGAAAGACAGTGAAGAACTCTCAGGCCAACTAACTATCTCAGTGCACAATCAATAATTCCTCCTTATTTCTCCAACATCAGTAGGGGAGTAAAACTTACAGAGCGCTGTGGACATGCTGAAGACAGGCAGTATGACAGTGTTTGATATTTGCAGTATTTGAGACTTGGACACCTGAGGATCTGTTTACATGAGGGAATTGTTATGAATATGGCATCATCTTTTGGTTAATTATTCCAAAGGGATGTAATACAGCCAGACAGTTGCTGTTTGTATGTGCAGTGGCTTTACAGAACTTGAAAACATTAACGTCTCATTTATCAACCATTAACTTTCATTTCTAAAACTGACGCTTTACTGTTCATTGCTACATCTCACTTCTTCTTTTTCTACCAATGAAAGAAGAAAAAGAAACTAACAACTGTTTGGTTTGTGTTGGTGTACGACCTAAAATGCCATCATTCTTAAAAAGTTATTAAAGGCAGCACACGAAACACACGAGCACTGCTTTGAAACAAGCATAGGCGTCACTTTTTTTCTCATTGTTGTCACTGTTCAAACCGTTTCTCCTCAGGTGACCGTGTAATCGATGTAGGCTCAGAATGGAGGACGTTTTCTAACGAGAAAGCCCTCAAAGATCCATCCAGAGTGGGAGACGCCCAAAACCCACTGCTCAATGGAGGTGACCTAACCACCATGATCAGCAAGGTGAGAGATGGTTGTGCCAACCGTCAGAAATGAGCCCTGGACCCAGTAACCTCTAATGCAAACAATGCTTTCCACTCAGGATTTATGAGAGCAACCCCAGCTAGTGTGTCGCATGTGCTGGAGGGCTATCATGTTGTCTCTGCTTATCAAAGAAATAGCTGTTTGTTGGAGTATTAAGTTAATATTGTTCCTGTTGTTGTTATTTTCACCTGATATTGTTAAGTGCAAGTTTAATGAGATCTAGTCTGAGAACAGCTTATTTTTTGCTTGGTGGAAACCGGTTGTAAACGTCTAATTCAAAGCCTTGTGCATCTTGCTCGAGAAAACGCTTAAAGTTGCTTAGAAATCAGAAGGCTACTGTTAAAAGCCTCCAGCAAATGTCTGCCATCACTCATTACTGTGCTTCATTAAGTCTGGCCCCAGAACGACCCACTAACGTTTCTTCCTTCAACGCTAGTAAATGACAGAACAGCATTAGAGTTAGCGTTGGATGTAAGAAAGGGTTCGAATTGCATCTGTATTGGTCTTAAAAACTTCGCAAGTTTAACTTGAAACCTGCAAAAAGTCTAATACACTGACAGTTTCGAGATTGTAATAATAATATCAGTAATTGTTGGGTTTCGGCTTGTATTGTCTGATTCTGATTTCTGTATTGAGTTTGATTCCAACAGTGAATCATCTGCTGCAATCAAAGTAAACCACACCCTCAAAGTTATCATGACTCTTGTTGAAATTTGTCAACTAAGTTACTAATTAACCTCGACTGTTTTCATTGCAGGGAACAGGTGCTGCTAGTTTTGATGAATTTGGTAACTCCAAGTACCAGAACCGGCGGACCATGAGCAGCTCCGACCGGGCCATGCTCAACGCCTTCAAAGAAATCAGCACCATGGCAGATCGCATCAACCTGCCAAGGAACATCATAGTAAGTTTGTGGTGGTTTAGAGAGATTGACCAGCACTTACTCAGAGCCAGAAAAGCAGTATGATATTACATCACACCACAACCTGGGCTGGTTCAGACACCACCAGCAGCAGGTAACCAAGCAGCTCTCTGAGGAGAAGGAAGACTTTTTTACTGACTTTATTGAGAAATGAAAAACGCCCACGTCTGTGGAAAACAAACTGAGCGAGAGAAATGAAACCGAAAGTTATTGTGGTAATAATGTGTAACTCTGTGGGTATATTACTGACGTTTGTGGCAGCTGCACTGCAGACTGGAGTTGACAACCACAGATTCACCAGTGTTCCATGAAGGGACTATCTGTGTGTTAATGACACATTCATGTCAGTGTCTCCTGTAAAAAAGCAGCTAGTATGGTCTGCAGTATTGTTCCGTTAGCTTGAGACATTTGCTTTCCTCAATAATTACTGTACATGATGATGTAAACAGAGTTTTAATGAGTTAAATAAAAAAGAAACAGAAATATCGTCATTGGTGGACCTCACTGTGCTTAAACACCTTGACTGTTTCAAAGAAGTCCAATTTTTTTTTTCATATTTTCATCATTCACTTTCACCTAAACTGTAACTATACATTTATTTTTGGTTTTGGAGAATAAACATAATCATTTTGATTTGCAGGACAGAACAAACAACTTATTCAAGCAGGTGTATGAACAGAAGAGCCTGAAGGGGCGAGCCAATGATGCCATCGCCTCAGCCTGTCTCTACATCGCCTGCAGACAAGAGGGTGTACCGAGAACATTTAAAGGTCTGCATCAACCTCCCCGCTTTATTCTTTCATATTATTTAAGTTAAGTTTGCTCTGAAGGACTGAATATTAGCAGAAAAATCTAAACAAATTACACTTTTAAATATTTTGTCATGTAAGTATTTAGTTGACAAATAAACTATTACCTGACAAATATCTGACACACTTCTTCCTCTGAACCTTTCTTCTTCCCTCCACAGAGATCTGCGCCGTCTCTCGGATCTCCAAGAAGGAGATCGGCCGATGCTTCAAGCTGATCCTGAAGGCACTGGAGACCAGCGTTGATCTCATCACCACCGGAGACTTCATGTCCCGCTTCTGCTCCAACCTGGGCCTGCCCAAACAGGTGCAGATGGCGGCCACCTTCATCGCCAGGAAAGCCGTGGAGCTTGATCTGGTGCCCGGCAGGAGCCCCATCTCAGTGGCTGCAGCAGCCATCTACATGGCCTCCCAGGCCTCTGCTGAGAAGAAGACTCAGAAAGGTGAGTGAATGCTGTACAATACTGTAGGGACCAGAGATGGAGGAGGTTGATTCGACCATTTATACAAGTTATATTCACATTTACTGTAGCAGAGGTCCTTGTCAATCAAACATGGAAAAGCACAGACCTGGCATCTGAAAATTAGTTTTCCAAACAGAGATAACATCATCACGGGCAGCAGCCTGGTGCTACACCAGTAAATGAGCAGTAACTGTCAAACAGAGCAGATATGCATCACTTTGTCCCAGCTCTTCACAGTTCACACTCTGTCTGCCTCAGAAAACACATTTTCACCTGTGATGGCTGTGAATCACACAGATGTTGTATAGAGTATTCTGGGATCCACTTTGGTTCCAGACGTATTGACACAAAAAGATGAAACATTGATTGATTAGAATTTGAACAGGGCCTGTTTCAGGTACCAGAACTCAGGTGGACCAATCAAAAATTCTACAGTGCAGTTTACTTAATGATAAGGTTATCGAAGCCAAATTGCTTTTATGAACTCATGCACTAAAAGTAGCTTAGCATTGCTGGTTCTGCTACATGCCTTTGGTTCCATTTAAGAATATTTTTTTGAGTATTTAATGCTTCAGCATGTCTTTATTTGACCGATTAGGTCAAAGCATTTAAATTGTTAAGCAAACCGCTCATTAAAGCCAAAATATGTTTGTGAAGTTTATGATGCACTTTGCTATATAAAGAATTTATGAACACTGAAAGAGTCATAAATGATATCAGGAAGATTTGGTTACATTAGAGATAAAGAGTGCACTTTATACATCCTTATATACATTACAGCTCTGTTTCTTACCCTCAGTTGTGCATAAACTATAGGGTATAGGGAAATTCTTTTTAAAATACAGAGATGTGAAAGCATTAGTTATCTTATCAGTGTCAGTTGTAAAAACAAAACAAAACAAAAAACCCATCATGCATACCAAAGTAAAATTGGTGTTTAAAAGTTTAACTTTGTTGGGTTTATTAGTAGTGATTTAAATGACCCATAGACTATTGCTACTGTGACAAGAATGTTTCAAATTCTTTATATTATAGTATGCATTATATGCATTATCTGCCAAATAAAAAATATTTAAACTCACAAGATAAATGTAGTTGAGTACTTTGTACAACACTGTCCACTGTGAAGCACAAGTGTGAAGCCTCAAAAAGTGGAAGTAAGTATAGCTAAAATTAAACATCTGTACATCAAGTTCAGCCTTGTAAAAGTTTAAAATGAGTAAAGCAGAGAGTTTGCATCATGTCTTCATGCTCTGATAAAAATGTTTCCTGTCAGCCCTCCATCTTCGCTGTGTCCTTCAGCAGGAAAGCAGAGCTCCACAGCTCCACATGATTTCTTGCTGAAAATTTCCCTGATCAGATTAAAAAAAAAAAATAGCATAGTTTTTTTTTTTTTTTGAGCCACGGGAACCCCCCCTGCCCTCCCACCAATCTTGAAAATGCTGCAGTGTTACAGATTGCATGTGAATCACTCGTCTCTGGTTCTTCCACAGAAATCGGAGATATTGCTGGTGTTGCAGATGTCACGATCAGACAGTCGTACCGACTCATCTACCCGCGCGCCGCAGAACTCTTCCCTCCAGACTTCAAATTTGACACACCTGTCGACAAGCTTCCACAACTGTGAAGCTAATGCTCTTAACCCCCTGATGATATTTTTCTGCTGTATTTACAGGATTGTATTCTTTTTTTAAGATTCATATTTGTGTTGGATTTCAAAGAATTTCTCTTGACCCTCCTAAGACTCAAAGCCGTTTGTCAAGGCTCTCACAGGAATAAAGTGGACACATTCCAGTGCTCAAATTAAATAGCTTTGCGAACTGTACTTACAGTATTTCATTTGAGTGTATATACTGTATGATGTATATATGTCCAAGTGGGAAAATGTAATTGATGCTTGCAATTTTAGGCTGGTTTCATACTGTATACATAAAACTTTGTTTTTGTAGAAAAACTGACCAGGTTCTATTTTGTTAGTTTGTTTGAATTGTTTCAAGTAATTTAAAAAAAAAATAAAAGATTTTCATTAAAGCATGGCAATCAGCTCATGGTTTGAATAATATTTGTTTACATTAAATTCTTTTATTTTATTGTCGTTTTTAACTTATATTGTCCTTTTTAAGTCGAAGGTCTACACGGGACAGAAAAATTTGTCGGAGAACACTCGAATGAATCAGAACTACAGGTGTCTTTTTAAAATAACAGCTTCGTGGGTGAAAAAAAGGCAGCAACAAATTCAAAGCAGTGAACCATTAAGATGTGTTCAATGTCACAGGTAAATAAGAGCAAAGCCACTATAACAAATGTTTAATTTGTGCATTCATGATGCGCAACAAACAGCGACTGCAGAAATGCCTTTTTTTTTTCTTTTTACACCGGGATGAACAGCAACAGTTGTGAGACATGAGTATTGGTGTACCATCCAGAAAGTTTTTGCCTGTCCTGGCAACAACATGCACAAGCAAAGAATAAAAAAAAACTCTGTACAATCTATTTTCATCATTAAGAAAAGTAGATAATTAAAAACTATTGATAAAATTAGTGCTTTCAGCTTAATTGTGTACATACAGTATGAATATATAATATACCCTGCCCTCCCCTGTAGTGATTCATATCAACAGGTCTCCAACATTTGAGTCAGTTATATATATATATTACCATGCAAATTGACAGAAAGTCATCAGCTTGTTCCAATGAAACATTAAACTGATCACAGAACAGTGTGGGAAGCATTTAAATGGCATTTTGACAGAGACCTAAAATAACTGAGTTTAGCATGTTGTCAGGAAACAGCTCAGCACTGGAGTTTAAAGCAACTCATCGATGCCTCATCTGTTGTTGGGAGCTGTGTCAGTTCATCGAGCCAATTTTTTTTTTATAAAAAACAAAAACATGAAGAGTTGTCTGCCTGCTGCTTCCAGAGGGACAGGGTGAGTTTGGTTTTGGTAGCTGTAACTGTGCGACTTACTTTAGTGTTTTTACTTTGACTGAGGTAACAAAAACAGCGCTGTTAGGTCCACCATAACCAGCTGTTTACAGAGGAATGAAAAAAACAAAAAACTGAATTTAGATCCAACTCAGCTCAGTCCTAAAGAAATTAATGTAAAAGGTTTGACCTTATTTATCTGAACATGCTGCAACACCAAGCAACAGTTAGATCTTTAGAACTGAGTTCAGCTGAATATCAACCTCAATCTACAACACCACTAGAGGGCACCATGCTGAAATAGTTCTAAATGTTTGTACTTTTCTTGACAAAAAGGCTTTTTTAAATAACCAACTCTTTGCAAATAAAACTGATATGTGGTAATTAATTTGATATATTAATCCTATTTTGGGGACTGTGAGGTGAGCAAAAGTGTGGCTGAAACACAGAAACAGAGGAAAATACAGAGCCCCTGGACAAAAAGAAACGTAGCGTGAAGACACTTGGTTTTCAAGTCAAGAAGCAGCAGTAGTAGTAGTCAAGATGTTTGTTGTAGCTGACCGTTCAGTGATTATTGCTTTGAGCACTTCAAATTCAACGAAAAACCAGTTCCAGACACGATCATGGCGGTAGTGTTAAACTTTACAGTGAGATAAAATATTCTAGGCTACGGCGAGGGCTTTGCAAATAAAGAAAGAAAAACAACAATAAAATACACGACTGAATATAATCTGTACAGGTCAAAAAGCTGAAGACAGTGACACTGAATAACATGATTGTGATGTTGCCGTCTTCTTAGAGTTCTTATGAAAAACATTCTCAGTGGTCAGACAATGGACATGACGACAATGTGTGCAGGAGGCTGTGGCATCCCTCCTTCACTCTACAACGACAGTTTGAGAGTTTCATTTGTTTTCTATTAAAAACAGAAAAAAACGTTCTTCATGTGGATTAAAAAACAAGTGGGGGTCCTCGGGAGGCTTCTGCAGCTTCTTCTCAATGGCACAGAGCTTCTGCACAAATGCTTGGAAAGTCGCGTTTGCTGCTCCTCCTTAACATTTTGTCCAAGGAAGAGGAAAGTTTTTAAATGACGTGAGCTACAGTCATTGCTGTGTTGGTTTGTTCACAGTGTGTGTGTGTTTGCGTTTGTGTGTGTGTGTGTGTGCGTGTATGAACATTTGTATGTGTTTGTTAATGAAGTTCAGGTGAAGCTAACACCAGTCAGCGATGTAATCAAAGTCAGAGAACATGTTCTGCTCGTCGGAGCTCAGCGGTCGGGGTTCCCTGGGCGGAGTCAAGATCGGAGCCTCTGAGGTAAATTCATCGTCGAAGTTGCTGACGTCGTTGGCGCCCTGAATAGTCGGCACGAACGGTGGCTTCACCTTCTTGGCCAACAGTCCGTTCCAATCCATGTTCTGCCATGACACAAAAAGAGAGGGTCACATTAGTGTTCACATTCACACATTTGGCTGCTTAGAGTTTGATGAGAAGACTGCCGCCACTCTGTTATCTGTCTGTTAAACGTAAGGCTGAAGCAAGCATCCAGTTAGCTTAGGATCAAGACTATAAACAGCTAGCATGGCCTTTAAATACAAATAAGAAGGAAACATGTTGGGGTTCATTTATTTTTGCTCCTTACCCTGAAGAACAGATGTTTCTTTACTTCCTCTGCGTCCCTTTCTCCAGCTCCCAGACGTCTTTCTGGACTCCTCCTTAAAAGCTGAGCACAGGAAGAGAAGAACAATGTCATGAGCATCACATTGATACTATATCTGGACACACACTTGTCACACACTGGTTAAAATCTTCTTGTACTGTAATGATTTGTTGGGAGGGAAAAAACAAGCCGAGTTCCTACTTTTGTTTTTATTCAGTTGTTTTAAGTTTTGCTTATTTTGCTCACAGTCTCTCTACTCACCCTCCTCATGATGGAGATGGCCTCAGTCGAGAGGAACCGTGGGTAGCGGACTTCATCGTTGACGATGCTGTCAAACACCTCCTCCTCATCATCACCTGGGAAGGGCGACTGGAAAGAGACGTGCCAAGATAGAAAAAGATGAAGACATGACTGCTGAAAGCTGCTTAATGTAAATCACTGACATTCAGCAAGAATCACAAGTCATGACAGCGTGCAATAATGCAGGATCACTGAGTGTCTGTGAAGGACCTGTTACATCCAGTATGAGCTCCATGCCAAAACATGCACTCACCTCCCCAACCAGCATCTCAAAGATGAGGACGCCAAGGCCCCACCAGTCCACAGCACGCGTGTACGATGTTTCGGTCAAAACCTCAGGAGCCAAAAATTCTGGTGTGCCACAAAATGTGCTTGTGCGATCCCTGAAACCCATTCCTGAAAGCAACACAGAGGCCGTTCAATGAAAGAACCAGTCTTACACTCACACAAATCACTGTCATTCAGTCCTTCTTTGGATGTTTTGGGATGTTTGTCCTCGAGATCCTTTAGCACTTTTCTTATGTAATTCTGAAATATAAAGCCTTAAGTTAAACATGATTTTTTCATTTTACCTTCTTTGCAAAGCCCAAAGTCAGCAATCTTTACATATCCCTCTGTATCCAGGAGCAAATTATCCAGCTTCAAATCTCTGCAAATTAAACAAGAAAAATTAATTAGCTTTTAGGCTTCATTCTCCTAACAGAAGTTGAGCTGAATTGATTTTATATTACTCAGACTTCTTACCTGTACACAATCTTATGGTCATGTAAGAACTGTAATCCCAAGACGACACAGGCTGCATAAAATCTGCAAAGGTACGAGTAGATTAAAGTAGATTAGATAAGCAACTCCAGCTAATTACTGTAGCTCAACTTGCACACATGCAGAGTTGAGGCAATGTTTTGTATAGAATATGAAGAAGTCATTTCTTTCAGGATCCCTAAAGACATGCACCTACAAATAATCTTTGTGCTGCTTAATTCAAGAGAAAATACAAACAAAACACACAAGCCCAACAGTCGGTCAGACAGTAGTAGTGTACGGTTATGATAAGAGTCATAGTTCTGGTCACTCACACGGCCCTGGCCTCAGAGAAGACATCAGCATGGATGTGCATCATCAGGTCTCCTCCCGCCGCGTACTCCATCACAAAACAGACGTGCTCCTGCGTCTGGAAACATGCAAACAGGTTCACGAGGAACGGGTGGCGCACGCTGTTGACGGTTTCAAAAATCCTCTTCTCACACATCAGACTGGCAAAGAGAGGAGGAGAATGTGTGGGTCAAAGGTCATATGAGATATCTGTGCTTGTCCAATCAAAGAGTGCGAGCTTCAAATGTTTACCTGTCCACCTCGTCACGAGCCACAATGTCTCCTTTCTTCAGAGCCTTGATAGCAAACATCTCTCCTGTGCTTTTATATTCTGCTAACAACACCTGAGGAGGGAAAGACAAGGAAAGAAACACATCAGAGAAAAGATATTTCTGTTTTCTGCCTGCTTTACCCTGCTGGATTAGAGATAAAAAGACAATTTGAGGATTAATCAACTAGGAAAGTTAACTGGCATTTGTGTAACTGACAAATCCTTTAATAATACAAGAAAATGCCCAACATTCAATTTGGAATTTCTATGTCATATATGTCATATATGACATATATGATACTTTAGATAATTGTTAACTAAAACAAGTGATTAAAATGCACAACAGCCTACACTGGAAAATAGTAGTATTCGGTGAAAGCAAACAATGCCAAAATTGTTTTTAGCCAAAAACTAACCAGTTGATTTGGTTAAAAACAACAACAACAACAACAAAGAAAAAAACAATCAAGTGGTGGAAAAAATATAACTCTTAGTTGCTGGCATATGTTGGATGATCAAACGCACCTTTCCAAAGTGACCACGTCCGAGGACAGCCACACATTTGAAGTCTTGGAGACTGAAGTGGAACTGCTCCTCTTCCCTGTAAAAGGATCAGTGTTTTAATTACAATCCATTAGGAGTTAAATGCAGAGAGTTCTGCACAGAGCCGCTGGTTTGAACACAGAGCCAGCAGCCAGCAGGCAACATGACAGTAAACCTCTGCAGCCTGATTCAAAGCCAGGGGGCAGTGTGTTCACACTCATGGTGTTATTTCAGCTCCACTGAACACTAGCATGTCAGGACATTACAACTGAACAGACCTTGAAAGATGTCAACATCTGGAACAACAAACACGACAACTGGGGCAGGTTGACAGAAAAATGTGGGTTTTCATATATCGCTGCTGCACTGTCAGTTGTTTTGTTCTTCCAGTTCCACCTGACTAAGAAGCTACCAAAAAACCAAAGCCCTCACCTACTGCACCTTTACCAACACCTTCATTTGAAATGAATTTGACCCTTGAACAATGAGGTTATAAATGAGGTCTGAACTGACAGGCAATTAGAAAAAATGTTATGAAATGGAACTAATATAAATTACATTTAACAACAACAACAACAATAATAAATAATGAATACTAATGGTGGCCCCAGGTGTAAAATCCTGGTCCCACCTTATCTCTGTGTCTTTCTGGAAGGCGGTGAGCTCCAGGTCTGGATGTTGGATCTCCTGTTCCACCACCCTGTCGAGGTCTGGCTTCACTGCTATGCTGTTTCTCTTGTTTAAGAAGTCAAACGAGGCGAGTGCGTCCTGCAGCGAGGGAACACAAAGCAGGAGAATGCAAAGGTTAATAAATGACAATTTTGAGACGAAAAAGAGACTTCAAGCCATTAGCTTCTCCCAAATATGCTTTAGTCTTTAATAATCACTACATGGTAAGATCTGCATTACTGTTCATCCGCATGGACACATTAATAATTGAAACCAATTTGATTTTCTTTGCAATTTAATCATCTACAAAAGAAACTACTGTAAGTAATTTTGTTGAGACCATTATTTGAGTAAGCTCCACTCTGGTTTATGTAAGCCTACTGATGTCCACAGGGGACAGACAGTGAGGTGCACACTGGTTGATTCAAGGGGAAAACCTTATTTTAAACTTTCTTTAATTTGTTTAAACATGTTCAAACTGACTTTTTTTTAAAAAATCAACAGTGCATAACATGTTTACTTTGTTTGCTCTTTCTATGTTTTGCTGCTTTTTATTGACCTTTTCAATCTTATCCATCAAATTGTCAATACAGGCTTTTCTTGTCTGACCGGCTGCACTCTTAAGACCTTTACAGCACTGGTTTCTTGTATCAAACAGGAAGTGTGGTGTCCATTTTTATGAATGACCCTCACAAACCGCTGTCTTTCATCAGTGATTTGTCAGCTCATTGCTGCCTTATCAACAAATACCAATGATTCCATACCTGTACTTCCTCCCTGTCGGGATTCTTGTCCTGCACCAGCGGCTCTCGGATGGTTTCGGGTACTGGGTAGTGTTTGGGTCCTGGGGTGGGCTCTTTGTCAAAGTCCAGCTTGGTGACCAGCGGATCACTGTTCATGGACAGAGGGAGATGCCTACTGATTGACTGTGTCCTGTCAAAGTTTTTTTGAGTTGATTACTATATTTGACTATCGTTTGTCCTTGTATGTTTGCGTGTTGGTGTTTTAGTACCTGCTGGGTGTGGGGGAACCGGGCAGGCTGCTGGGCCCGGTCTCAGCTGCCTGAGGGCTGAACGAGTTGGTGCTGACGGTGGGTATGGCTCTTCTCACCAGGCGTCCCCAGGTGGCAATGTTGATGTTCATCTGAGGGGCTCGCAGGAAGGTTTTACCTGATGAGGAGGCAAAGAAGACACAAGGAGAGGAGAGGAAGAAGAGTTAAGAGGTGATGATGTTGGTCAAGGACAGTTAGAAACAACAGTAGAAGAAAAATGAGAAAAATGTTGAAAATTATGAAATAATCTCTCCTTTTTTTAGCCACCCGGCAACTAAGGAAAGGTGAACTACTGTATTTAGGGTACTTTGGAATCACAATGTCACTACTTTTAGATACAAAATCCCTGCATGTTTTCACACACATACGTTTCTATGATGCCTCAGTGTTGCTGTTGACTCACCTTGCTGCTTCGAGAAAATCTTCTTTTGTCTTTGCAGCTTTGGTCGTCTCTCAATGACAGGATTAAAAAATGTTACCTAAGCAAGAACAAAGAAAATCAGATACTAAAGAAAACAGTCAGAACAACTAATAAGAGACCAAAGTCATGTGTGTATATAATGTGTATGTGCACATTTTAACTATACATGTAGTTTTTGTAATTTCTGTCCATTGTGGTTACCAAGAGGGGTTTCAATGTGACCTGTCACCAATGACGGTCAATAATAGTCTGTGTGTTTGTGTGTTCATACCTCAGCAAAAAGCATCCCTTGTGGCTCTAGGTACAGGCACATCCCATGACGCTGGTTGTCCAGGAAGTCCTCCAGCCGCAGGAACTTGAGAGCGCAGAGTGAACGCCAGTCACGCCAGTAGACTGAGATCTCCAGCTCACGAGACTGTAGGACACACACACACGCACGCACACAACAGATGTTAAATGAACCCACTCTGTTTTCCAAAACACGACACTGAGTCAACAGTACAGATGTAGGTCAAGGGCAGAAATGTGTGTGTGTGTGCTTGTGTCAAGCTTGTTACCCTGTCCAGCTCCAATGTAAACTTCTGGTCCCAGGCCTGGTTGCTGACCGGCCTCCAGCTCGTCTGGCCGACTACCGTATTGTCCAGCTTCAACACTGCACTGATTTCATCTGAGAAAACACACACAAAGTACTGATGGATTAACAATGCTCTGACTGTGACTGTATTTTTGTTGCTGTTGCATACAAGGACATTTAATGAGGCAATTTTACATGTCCATCGTGTTTCAGCAGTGATTTATTTGTAACTTTGGTGAAGCTCAAAGTATTAATCATTAGTTTTCAAATCAATCTACTTATTTCCAGACCATGTACGAGGTCAGGTGTACTTACTGGAGAGCTCCTCACTCTTTGTGAGGTTCCGCGAACTCACACCGCGGTTTCGGTTCGCTCGGCTTATGAAGGACGAGCGCGTCTCGCTGGGGCTCCAGCCAGGCAGCGGGACAGATGCAGCTTTCGAACGACCTGGGACATTTTCCAGCAGGTCCTGACAGCCCATGAGCCTGACATCTAATGTGCCTGAGGGGTGAGACGTTACACATTCATACATATATATATAAACTGTCTTAATCCAAGTTATCTAGTCATTCAATTATGAACGCTGCAACTAGAATTTGTAATTTTCTATATGTAAAAGTCTTTATTTTCATTCTATATTAGTCAGATTCAGGGTTGGACAGGTGAACAAATATGAAGACTATTTTTTTTACCTCGGAGCTGTGTTTTTATGGAAATAATGCCATGTAATGACAACTGAAAGTCAATGTCATCTAGCTTTAAACAATGTTGTTCGAGGAGCCACAAGACAGTAAAAGAATTCAAAGAGCAAGTTAAATTATTGAAACATAAACATTATGGAAACTTATTGTCTTGAAAAAGGAGTTGACTGATAAAAAGCTATTGCACAGTCTGCCATGTTTGGAGGCTTATGATTTAGATTTTAAACCAGTTCTCAACTTGAACTGGTCCATGATTACCATCCCTACAGATCACTTCAGGTCAAGTGGGAAATACACATGGTTATAAAAAACAGGGAGATAAAGGTTGAATAACAGAGGAAGTAGAAGAAGTGACCAAAATCTTAGCAAAACAACTGTCTCCTTACTAACAACTGGTGTAACACAACCTCTCCAGACATACAAAATTACTGAAAACAAAGGGGAAAAAAACAAATAGGAGAATTTCTCTAGAAAATAGGAAAGTTGGGTCACCTTTAAAGGAAAAATGAGGATGCCATTGTATCTAGGTCTGAATAAATCTTAGAACAACATGAACATTATGACAGTGGAGTGGGAAATTTGACCCCACTAAGTTCCCATGGTTTGTTGGAGTTTGTTAATTGTATCTGTGACTGAAGGAACACTAATAAAGTGACATGTGAACAGATGTATTCAATATTAAGACCAAACTAACACTAAGGTTATGCACACACTTGTATCCACACTTGCTGAGATTTCAGATTTCAAATCATCTTAAATCAGTTGATTATAAGTATTCATCATTGTGTCTTTTGTCCAGTTACCTGTGAGTGCGGCGGGCTTAGTCACGGTGCTGTACTGGTTCTGTGTGGAGATGATGCTTGATCTGGGACTGAGGGCCGGTGAGGACAGCAGGGACAACTCCTCCACAATGCTGCTGCTGCGAGGGTGGTTTTTAGGCAACTCATTGAGGCGCTGCTCCAACGAATATCGCAAGAGGTCGAGCTTTTGACTGGACTCATTAAAACGAGCCTGGGCCTTGAAAGAGAGAAAGAGATGAAGAGGGGAAGTACAGAGGAAGCAAGGGAGGATCAGAGGAAAGGAAATAGTCAAGGAAGGTGAAATAAAAGAAAATAAAGAGAAACATTAATTACACAGCCTATTTCAGATTAGCAGAGCACAAAAGTTTTTCCCAGGATTAATTTCATTTAAGTACATCAGGTTGAAGGTGATGAAACTCTGGTTCCTGCTTGTTGTAGATCATCATTTCATACATAACTCACACATTTAAACACAGACATCTACCTCTGAATGTGCTTTTTTTTCTGTGACTTTCCCTGAGCCCAGGAGCTTCATAACATTCTTGGCTCCCTCGGCCACAGCGGACTCTATCTTGGCGTGGTGACACAGCTCCTCCACCCGCAGGTCCAACGGACTGATGATGGGCTTGTCTGAAGGACAAGGAAGGACATTATTATTTAATTCAGACATGACTAATGACAAGATCTTGTGTGTACTGATAGAAGTATTTCTCTATAAAGTCTTGCTGATTATTTCTAATAATCACTGAATGCAAGCCAAGGCTCACCCATCACATCATTGTTCTCGAAGCTCAGCTCGCTGGCCTGGCTGGCCTTGAGGATCTGCATCCTGATGAACTCAATCTTCGTCTTGCTGTCTTGAAGCATCTGCTGGGCAGTGGCTAGCAACTTACGATCCTATGAACAAAATAAGAAAGGAGGTTATCACTAAAATATTGTTTTATTACAAAAACTTTTTGTTGTACATTTATGGATGAAAATTATTTTTTTGAGTCAAGGCTTTTTATGATGCTTTGACTTTTGCACATGACCAAAACTGCACACAATCCTTGGACACGCATTGTGTTTTGTTGGGTGAGCATGAAACACAAACAGCCATGATGCCAGTTCATGCCCTTAATTGGAGCTAAAGAACGAGTGACCACATGGAAAATCTTATTCATCAAAAAAGAAGGTGGAGTTTCATTGTGTGTTGTAATTGCTGACCCTCTAACCCTCTAAAACAGGCGCATGCATGCACTAACACACACGCACACACACAGACAGAGTGGCGTATGTAGACTCCACCCGGAATTCCTCTCAAGTTTAAATCCTGGTTGTTGATGGCTCCACGAGCAGGAAAGACCTCTGTCCAACAGGCATTTCCTCTCTGACATCAGGACAGGACTATTTCCAACTGGAAGGTGCCTCTGTCTGTTTGTCTGTCTGACCTTGGAGAGGTCGCTTACAAAACACTGTGACCTCCTTTGGTCGGACAGAGACTGGGGGTAATGTGGCAAACTACTGCTCCACAGATCCCCTTGTTTCGAAATTAGTCTCACTTGAACAAAAAAAACAAAGAACTTTGGTGTCTTGCTGGATAAAACTCAACCGCTCAGGTCTGTCTTACTGTAAAATTAGACTATCCAAATAAGTGATCCCAAAGTCCTCAAAATTTAGCACTGACCCTGTCCGGATATCTTTGATAAACTGTTAATTTAAAAAATGGGCACTCAGTGTCTATATGAAAGGATTTTATCCTGGGATGTAGACAGGGTTAGATAGTTGAAGCATGTTAAATATTTGTTCAAATCCATATTAAATCAAATACTTCCAAAGGAAATCACTTCATCTCAACATAGTTAATGTAATCCTTGACCCAGCCAAGGGGAAGGAAACAAATGTCTTTCCCAAAGGGTCAAACTATTTTTTTAAAGGGATTTTGAAGCAATGAGACATTAAATCAATCCATGCCACATTAACTAACCCCAGACATATCCACAGACACCTAATTAAGAGCAGAAGTTTATTATTGCCAAAGTAGAAATGACACAACTGAAACTCTACACTAAACTAAACCATCTACTACAAAGAGCCTCAATTACTAGTGACAGACTCAGGAGTCAAGATGAGCATGGCGCTCCAGCTGTTATTAACCCTGATGGCTTGCACACACCTCCCAACTAAATTACAGTTTTTCTATCTCTCTCTGACCATGAGAAGAGCCAAAAAGACTGTAAGAGCTTTGTGAACAAACAGCGGTGCATATGACACACAGTATGTGTCAGCGCCTACTCATGTTTCCTCCTCCCCTACAGTGAAGCTGTAAAAGCCAACATGTATCATTCTACCATCTGCAGACTGGAAACAAGTCCGCTCACTCTGGCTTTCATGTGATTACAACCACAATATCTTTCTCAAAGGACTTGTGTTACCTTAAGTTTTAAAAATAAATAACCAGCACTGGTGATTGTGAGTCTGGAATTCCTGTACCACCTGTGCATGATTCAGCTCTGTCCTAGTTTGTTTTGATTTTTTCTTTCTCAGTGGGTAACACATGCATGAGGATTAATAACCAAATGTTCAAAGTCAGCAAGCCATAAAGTAAATAAATAAATAAGTAAAGAAGTAAGATTTGCATGAGTAACAGTGAGAGATTTCTGATAATAGAGACAAAAGTTAACCCAAGTTGAAGTTCACGTGAGCTAGGCTCATATTTATGCTGTTACAAATCATCTGGATCATGTGTCAGGTAATTCCAATTCAACTCAATTGTAATGTCAAAGGTGAATAAAACCTGATGATGGTAATAAAGATTAATTGTGGTAATGCTGGCCTCACTACACCTCTTGAACTCCCAAAAGATTATTTAGAATATTACTCCAGTATATTACAACTTAAGCAGTATGCAGTTTAAGACTTAAGACAACACTTTAACCAACTTATCTGCACTGTAGGGCCCAACCTGCTGGATCAAACAGGTCAGGAGACAATAACACAAAAGCAAAGACTTTTTTCCATCCTTTTTTTAAAAGAATTATTTTATTGCAATTTAGTGTGTCAATTTATTGCTTGAACTTGACTGACATTGAATTGTCCTTTAGATGGAGCACAACTGACATGTCTGATGTAACACTCTTTGCAGCCTGACATGAACCAGCTTGACTCCACCCCTTTCCTGCTGAAGCTTACCTTGGAGGGGCCGTTGGAGTACATCAGAATCATGTTCTCTGCACCCTGTTTGACCTTGAGCTCGATGTCATTCTGTCTCTTCAGGGCGGCTAGGCGGCTGTTGCTAGTGCACATTCTTGCCTCACTTTTGGGGGTATCTGGGGTCAGAGGGCATTCTGGGTAAAAAAGAAAAAAAAAGAAAGATACACAAGTTACCACCTTATGCTTCTTTGGAAACAACCGCAGATATATGACCCTTGATGTGCAACTGGAGTTTGTCACAGATTTACACCGACTGTAAATAGTAACTCTGCCTGCAAGTGCTATTTTTGGCTGCCAGCCATTTTGAGGTAAGCTAAACAGTCCTGCAGCACAGTTAGATGACCTATAACTTTGCTTACAAAACCACGTCTGATAGCAACTTGAGTTGTAACATAATGTACCCAACCCTCTGCTGTTTATAAATTGATGAAGTTGGTTCGCACAAGAGTGAAACTGACTAAGTCTCTCGACACATAAATAAGTACCACAGTTACCAACATTAAAGGTATAACAGGCAGGATTTTCTAAAAAAACAATGCATAGACTCATGCAGAAGTAATCTTTCTCAATCATCTTTAATAACCCACCAGAAGTGTGTGGTGGTGTGTTTTTCAGCAGAGACCCTGCCCTCTGCCTGTCTTTTTCATTTCTTGCTGTTTTGCTGTGTTTGGGCCGTTTTTGGGTGGCAACCTTTGGGTGGAGGTGTGCAGCCCCACAACCCAATGGCAGCATACAGAACTTTATAAATAAGTTGTGACAAGCCATGTAGCAAGAGATATGATAAAGGTAGACATGACAGCAAAGAAACGTTAACTTAGTGAGGTGGAATGCAGAGTGGACCAGAGTCGTTTTAAAACCAGAGTAAATATGGAGTTGGCCTGTTTTCTGTTAGACAGGTCAGTGCTTGCGATTAGCCTAATTAGCTAAGGTATTGGCGTTTCTATTGCAACAAATGTGACGTTCCTGCGTGGTTTACAGTGCACATTATGCATAAACTAAGTTCTACTTTCAAACAATGCTACTAATTTTCGCTTAATAACATGGACATCTGTAGTGGCGACTAGCTTCAAACCATTTTTTGTCAAACACTTGAGCCAGTTAACACGAGTTATGCATCTTGGACGAAAGTTGGTTGTCTGAGACTGAATGTACACTCCTCTGTAGTCCCTTGGTAGGATGCTGCGGGTGGGCATGTGTCAGGGGCAGAGCACATGTGGTTCTACTATTATTGGGCCAGGGAGGAGGGGCTTATTTTGAATTGTGTGCTTAACTCTGACCAGAAAATGCTGCATATACTACCTTTAAGACTTGACATAAGAACAATTTAAGATCAATAATTAATGTCAGAGTGAGATTTTGTTTTGCACCTAATGTCTCTTTTACACAACTTTCTGATTCCATTATAAAGAAAAGGAAAATATGTGAATTCAGCATTTTAATGGTGAATACAGACCACACAAATATTCCATTTGACTTGAATTTTGTGATGCTCTGATTTTCAGTAACTAAAATAACTATGATTCCTGTTATCTAATTGGTCCTCCGACTAAAGTCGTTTCAACTGTAACCACAGAGGCAAACCCTGAGGCCATCTCTATTCCGAGTAACTGAAAAAAAAATTAA
Organism: Acanthurus lineatus; assembly: GCA_029814665.1. Lineage (NCBI taxonomy): Eukaryota > Metazoa > Chordata > Actinopteri > Acanthuriformes > Acanthuridae > Acanthurus > Acanthurus lineatus. Next base: position 7,825,333 of record JAPZDV010000004.1, on the reverse strand, counting down.
ACAAGTGTGAACTTGCAGACAACTACTACAGCTACACTACTAAAACTACAGTGATACTACTGTTTATGCAAAGGCGGTGTAAACACCTATGGTAAACATCCAAAACAATGTGGGGCTTTTCCACTTTTAACAGTATATATCGATATATTTTCCAAAACAGGATGTCACAGTATTGTTAAAAAGTTTGCTTTTACGTGAAAATAGCCTACATAACTTGTTTCTTCCATGAAGCCGTGCCAGGGTTTGCAATTTCTCCTCTTTCAGACTCAGCAAAGCCCCACCCTCACTCAATAACGAATAAACCTGCAACACAGAAGAAACTTGGAGCCGGTCCACACATCTAAAGAAGACCTGATCTGATTTCTCATATGAACTTCGAACACTTTTCACACATGAAGCACAGAGCAGGAGATTGTCCATTTCAGGCTTTATCATGTACTGGAAATACTCTAGTTAAGGCAACAGGTAGCACCCCTGTTAAGCATGAAGAAAGAGGAGGATTTGTTCATAAAAATTTGTGTTTTTACATTGGCATCACTATTAAATGTATTTGGATATGATGGCAATACCACAGGACTAGTGGGAATCAATAAACAAGGCAAGCAGCCAAGAGTAGAGAGGAGCTGAACTCTGTGCAACACCATCACTGATTCCACAGCGTGCTTCAAAGAGGATTTGGCTTGAAAAAAGAAATTTTATTCATATTTCTAAGCAATATCATTTGTCTAACCCTTACCAGAAAATCCTACAAATCACTGAATTATTCTCCATAAAATATGATTCACTTTCACCAAAATCTGTGAATGAAGTTGTGTTTTTGTTCCTAGCCAATCAGAGGAAAGTGGGCCTTCTTTGGGGGGATGGGGGTGGGGGTGCACTTCTAAACAGGGAACAGGGGGCTCTTTAGATATTATTTTGATCATTTATTTTTTGACTTCTTCTTTTGGCTCAACAACTAAAATTTAGCCCATTTTGTACTTAAAAATACTAAGGTATATTTATGGTTTATGCCACTCAGCCTTAAATATATAAATATATTTTAAGTCCTAAAGCTGCTGAAACAACACTGTGATACAGGGCCCATATCTATTTTTCATATTTCTCATGCATTCACAAACACATGTACACACACGCAATCATACAAAGTGAAAATGAAAATAAGTGTTTTCTATCCCCCCAGTTGGACCACAGTTCTAGGGGATGAGCTCACTGTTTTGTTGTGTTTTTTTTACATGTCTTGACTCGAAAGGTGCAGTGAAAACCCCTCCCCAGACTGATCACTGCAGCGAAGTGCAAAACATTCTCACACATGCACACACACAGGTGAGGTGGGCAAGAAAACCTGCCTGACGTCTCGTGACTTGACTTGCAGGTTTAGTTTCAGAGTCTTTGGTGTCATTAAGGAACTCCTCTTAGAAACGTCCAACAAAGTACACTAAGAAAGAGTTGCCATATCCAAAATTGGGTGTCAATTTCTCTCCATCTACAGTACAATAGTTCACTAAGTATGTCACCAAAAGTCCATTAGCTAAATTCTCAACTGTCAATTTTCTTCTTTTATTTTTGAATGTTTATGATATTAAACAAGTTACATGACAGAAAGACTCTAAGTTGTAAGTAAATAGAAAGATTTCCTGGTAGTCCAGGTCACCTAAGTGAGCCTGGCTGGCATTACCTAAAATAACAACAGTGAAGAAAATCAGTTATTCTGGATTCTGCTGCCAAACAAAGATAACAATAACCAGCAGGCGGGTCTGTGATTCATTCACTCTGAATGTTTCATCAAAACAGTGTCTAAAAGTTTCCCTTAAACACCTGCGGGGTATCGGCAAAAAGGAAGCGTATTCTTTGAACTGAAAGTCTAAATGATTCATCTAATGACCCTTAATAAGGGTTTGCTGAGATTTCTGTTAATAGGCAGACAGGAAGGAAGTGAGTCTTCTTGGGACAACCCTTTCGTATACACATAGAAACACAGACAGACTAAAAGGGGCATAAAAAAACAGAGTGGGCACTTTAAGATTATCATCAAAGCCACACATCTATAGAAAAAACTGTGGAGCAAGGTGAGAATTTCTCAGGGGATTGAGGCGAAACCGACTTCAACGTTCATAAGACTCACATTGCATCATATGAGTCACAGTAATTGCATCAAGATCATCTTGGGTCAGTGTCACGGGAAAGTCGTTTGTGAAAATGACAAAGGCACTCGTGCCAAAGTGCACCATATGTCATGCAGTCTGCGTTTGTGGCTTTCCTTTTCTGCAGGAGGGAGGGACTTGGCCAAGGTCACATCAAGCCAAGAATTTAAGGCCCCCTCCCTCCCGTTGTCTTCAGCCGACGCTGGGCCAGAGGACAATATACTGAGCTACTGAATAGCTGCAGGGCTGATGTCACTGCTGGACAGCAGACAAGGGGAACCCTCCCTCAGGTTAACCCCATCTGTATCTGACAAGAAGGCAGCGAGAAACACAATAATAACACTCTGTAAACAATTACATCATGATTTAGAGAACTGGAGCTAAAACTGACATGGGTGTCTGTCAGTTGAGATGTGATCCAATGGCTGGAAGGTAAAACAATGTGAACCTGCATTCAAGTCTCTTAATGAATGACATAATATGTTACACAGGGACCAAATTGGTGACCATGCGTAAGAGCAGCTGCTGCTCCCAGACGATACCTGAGTGCAAGTCGGTCCATTTCTGGCCTCTGCTGAGTGTTGGAGAATAACCAGAGCCCCCGCAACTTTCTCCTGTAACAAAAACATATTCTGGCTGCTCGCAGAGGCACAGTAACGCCTTACTACTAACTCAGGGAACAAGTGCAGTCTCTTGTTGATTTGACAGCTAAAACTTATTTCAACAAGTCATCTCATGACTGTGGAGCTGAGCTTTCTTTATCATTTTGTGATGGCCAGCAACATTCCACTGCCTTTGCGTCACCTAAAAAGAAAACCCTCATTCATCAGATAGAGAGTCACCGAGTTAGGCTAAATTTGCTCCCACTTAAGATAACCATTTACCAGGACAACCTCCCTTCCCTTCCCTCCCCTCAGCACACATACACACACATCTCTCTTCATCTACTTCCTAATATCAACTAAACAGGGGGGGATGTGATGGTAGCTGCAAGACAAACACAATTCCTTTTCTTCCTGAATTCAGTCTGACACTCACTACTCACAAATACTGCGTGAGGTAACTACTGTACTACTGTAAAAAGCTATACTGAATGCAGTCATTTATTGTGGTTGACTCTCTCCAAATTCCATTGTCGTCGACAAACGCACAGGAGCAGGCTTTCAACAGCCTCGGAGGGGAACAATCGACAGCTCATTGTAACTGTCGGAGGAATGTGGAATGCAACAATGTCAGCCTCTGGAGAGTGAGTCACCTCCAACCACTGACTGCGCTCTGTGAATTTGTGTGTTCATATAGGTGCTGTTTTGACACAGTGTTGGCAAAATTATTTACTTAGCGAGACTTTCCATCTGCAATAAATCAGTGTTTCGAAGAGAAAGCTGAAGAAGTGATGTCACAATAACAATATGAAGAAAGGCTGACTGCCATCTTACCTGGGCAAAAACTCAGATAAATTTATTGCCAAATTAATTTATATTTAATTAAGAATTTAGTGTTCGAACCATAAATAAAGCACATTGTAACTAACCTTCCAATTCAAGGCTTAGATACCATATTACTAGATTCAAGAAATATGGAGCTAATACAAAAGGACACAACTACAGCAATGACACGATTTGCACAGATGTTGAGTTTTGTACAGCACTAGCTGATGCCAATTGATTTTACTACTGGGTTAATGTTTAATGAATCCTTTGGGGCTACTTTACTGCACTGTTTGTGTTGTTACCTAGCAGTTCTTCGGGGTCTTTGACAACAATGTGGGCGTTGAGTTCCTGCAGCTCCTGGTGAAGCTCCTCAACTTTCTTGTTGGATTTTTTTAGCATGTTGTCAACATAAGCCAGGCTCTTCTTGTCTGTGGTGACCTGAGGTGAGAAAAGCAGAGGAAACTTGAGTAAATCTGACATATTTCCTCATAAAGATTTTAAGGAAAATGTTTCCAATTTTAGTCATGAATGACACTTCTTTAGTCATGGAGAGTACTACACAGCTGGTGAAAACTGGTCACTTGAAGACTACAAACTGGGGGCATGCAATCTGAACCACATGGGCATTTACCAGAGAGAAGGCCTAATAAAATGCTACTGACTGCATTATTATGGGAATAAAGGATTAATGTCTTTGTAAGACTAAGAGACCTTTAGGGACTTAAAGTTAGAATAATTCAGACTATAAGCAGCCCGACTTTGTAGAATTGAGTATTTAACAAAACACTTACTAAGCACCCTCTTGAGAGATTCTGTTATATTACCTTTCGAAGGTTCTCAGCACCTTCTTTGATCTTCAGCTCCTTGCGGATCTCACGGCGAATCTGTTCCTTAATCTCGTCCAGCTTCTGTTGGACCATGGTGTCAGACAGGTCCAGGTTGTGTCCCAGACCCAGTCGCTCTGCCACCATTTGGCCCCTGGCATCCCCCTGCAAGAGGTCAAAGAGAGGAGGAGGAGGAGGAAAAAGAGGACACGAGAGGAAGAATTTAATTTTTTAGAGGAGGCCAGTGAGGGAGGAGGAGTAGGAAGAGGAAAATGGGATGTCAGAGAAAGAGGAGGAGCAGACATTGAGAGGTCAGTGACCCAGTCAACAAACATACTGTGCTAACTGGCCTTTTTTATGAGTAGCACTTAATCAAAAGGACTTATCAATATTAACTGTCAAAGCAAAAACATACTTCACCAATTTGCAATGTTTTTAAAACAGGTGAAGCTATTGTCTCATAAATACATGCATTTCCATTTTGTCAGAAGTGCCAATTTGTGCAAGCAGGAAGAAAGAAATTACAATAAAGAAAGAGCAACAGATACAGCATAATTCCATCCCAGCACTGAGTTTCTTATAATAACAAATCTGTGGGAAATCTGTGTGAGCTGATCAATAACAATTATGTAACCAAAAAGATCAACAGTAAACTTGCTAGAGCAGCTTATATAAATGTATCTAATGCTAAAATGACTTTTAAGTCCCCAAAATATCATGCGACCAAACACGAGGTTCAGAGATTTAACACGGGCTGCTCCACCTGAGCCGAGGTCAGCCCAGCGTAGTGGTGTGTTATGAACTTAAGATGGCCTGTACGTGTTGTTTCCCCTGCTGCTGTCACTCGCCAATTACCTGCATCCTTAAAGCTGTCACCGTAACTAAAGAAGGATTAGAAATCACTTCCTGAAAGGCTTTAGCTTTAAAGTTCATCATGAACACAAAGGCGTACTGGTGATGTTCCACCAGCTGATCACAGCGTATGTCTGCGGCTGTCTGAGTGAGACCACAAATAAACAGTTTATTTCACTCAAAACAAAGTCAGCAATCTGAGGTTCTTTGGTTTGAAAATGACTTCTCATTATAAATAGGCAACACAACCTTTTCTTTGTATCATATTGTTATAACTATAAAATTGCTATATTTCAACCTTTGAGTAATCATACCTCAAACTGATCAAATTAGAATCTAAATTTAAAGCCTGCCTTTATTTTGGTGCGAGACTCTGTGGTGTCTCGCTTTGTTAAATTCAAACAAACAAACTACCATCTCTCTTTATTTTAGGAATGGGCAGTAAGAACAGTGACAGGATGTCAATCACTCACTAAGTCATTACAATTAAATAAAAGCAAGCCTGGCATTTTCATCTCAAGCAGAGTAAAACAACAGGGAAGAGAATAGGATTACTTTAGCAGAGAACAAGGAAAAATGAGCTTTAATTGGCTTTTGTTAGGTCAGATTGATTTTACAGTTTAAATAACGATTCATTGCATAGCATTTTCTCTGTTACGGTTAAGGCCAGCAGGGTCTGAAATAAACATCTGTCAAGTGATGATAATGCAACTAGTATTTCCATTTGGAAATTACCATCAAATCTGAAAGGGCTTTCTGCTAAACTGGCAGGTTTGTACCAAAGTAGTTATGAAATAAAACCATTAGGCTGAGAGTCTCTACTGTGCGTTTCATGTCACTTCTAATTTTTTTGTCCTTTTACTTAAGTATTTTTAATAACTAGACGGTAAAATCATATTTATCATTAATTTCTACAGAGGTAGATTTTAAAAATTCATGAAATTGTTTCCAGCAAACTTTATCAAATTCTCGTACAGCAGGTTTCCGAGTTTTAAGTTGTTTTAGCGCACAATTTCTTCATAATTTAGAAAATAAAGTCGCACCAATTATGCATACATTTGAGACAGCAAAAATATGTTTGGCTGGTGAATTTTTTTTACTTTATATTCTACAATGTAATGAGCAACTACACTGATGACTTAATATTCCATACTGTCATCTACTGTATTAAAGTTTATAAAAACTCAGTTTTGGCTTTCATTATTGACTCTTTTTATTAGCTATATACATTATATATTATATATATAATGTATGGTTGATATAATGTATATTATATCAACCATAATTGAAAAAAATGATTTCAAGGACATTTTTTCACTTTTTACAGTACAATTTCTTTAAACTCTCATAACTCTGTTGGCTGCACGGCTGGTAAATGTGTCATAGTCTGCTTTTAGTCATTTGACCCACTCCTAATTGGTGAGTCACCATATAAAGTGCTATGTTAAAATGCACAGGGCCTCAGGTTTTCATTCAAGCCCTGGTAAGGTTTAATCTCTTTTAGTCAGCATTCATTTTGCTGCCATACATTCACAGTTTTAACTAAGCATCAACTTTTTACATATAGCACATAATATTAATTTGACCTCTGAAAAGAAATTTAACTGTAACTGGTTCTAAAATGTTACACAGAGCTTCCTTAATTACAGGTGACAGAGAAGAAATTTAAAAAGTTCCCATGACTTGCCCATAATCAATTTCTATCTGTAGCATCTCTAACCAGTACAAATAATTTCTTGACTCAGAATGCATATGCACCGACACATTAGTGAAAAGTGCACTCAAATCAAATGCTGAATGTGACCTGAGATAACAACACATAAAACAGAGCAAATCAGAGCTCACCGCCCTCTGAAAGCCTCTGAAACCATGCTAAAGTTTTAGTGTGTGGAAACCAGCTTATTATATTCACGAAAACATGGGCAAAATGAGATGTGAAAAAGAGCACATCACCACTTTGTGACTATGATGATATCTATGTCTTGTTCCATTCAAGTCATCACAACTTAAGTGTCAAATTTGACTAAGCAGTCAAACTAAACTCTTACATTTAGGCTTAATATAACTGAAAATCAGCTTCAATTTAGGGAGCTACTGATAAAATCAAAACTGCCTAAAAAAAGAATGGCACAAAATCAACAGGACAAAAAAATTCTAGGCTTTACTAATCATTTTGCCTTACCAGCAGTTCATCAGTTTCAGCCAAATCCATCTCATGATGTGTTGAAGCAACCAGTCCACGCATGTTCTGCTGACCAGTTAAACTATCATTACATAAACTAGGCTGAAGTTCTGTTGTCTAGTAGGATGTAATATCCTCCAACACAATGGTTAGTCTACACTGAAAGCAACAGAGGCTCGGTCCAAAGCCACATTCATTCACTAACATGTATCCAATTTTCTCCAGCTCTCTGTTGGCGCTCTCATTCTCACACAACCATTGACATCAACAGGCAAGATAAACCGTCTGAGCAGCGACAGCCAAATCCCTCTTAGCTTCTAACTCTGTGAGGTCAGAGCAGCCCAGAATGGGACCTAATCTCACTCCAGGGAGAAGACCATGTCTAAAATTAACCCATGTTAAAAAAATAACACTGGCTGTCCATTGTGGCCTCACTTTTGGAAAGCAACTTGTGTGGTAGAGGAGAAGCTTTGACACCCCAACAACTTTAAGAGCTTCAAAGCTCTGGGCTTGTTCTGATACTAGTATGGGAAATCCCTCCTGGATCGAGTATGGTGAGTTAACAAGTCTATACACTTATCCGATACCGGGTAATTCATTCATTAGAAAAAGGACCCTCTTATTTGCCACTCGTATACAACTTAACTGATTTTTAGCTGCACAATAGTTAACATCCATGAAGAGCAAGCAACTTCTTTAACTTCAAGCTCATCCATAACATTACTTCCATTTGAGGTTAGTTGTAGGCAGCTGTTAAAAACTAATAATTCTATTTTCTAAACACATAAGTATCAGATTAGTAGTAAGTATGAGCTGGTACACAATGTTTATGTTTTAGGATGTGGAAGGTAAAAATGATATCAGAACTTCTTGATTGGTGGAGGTCTCAGAAGGAATAACCTTGCATGACTGCTACTATAGGACACAAGACAGTTAAGCACCATAAAGGCAATATTGTCCTTAATCCATGCGACAGTTTCACAGAAAACAGAAGGTTTCTTACAATGTTTATTTCAGAGGTTGGCCACCTCGCCTCAAAAAAAAAAGACCACATCCACCTCCTCTCCAAGAGGAGCCGCCATATTGCACACAGCAAATGTCATTGTATTTAGCGGCTATTGTTTAGGCCATCATCTTCTTACTCAAGTGATCACAAGACAAGTTGTGTCAAGTTCCTGGTGCCTCGGCTAAACTTTTACCTAAGGGAAACCCTAAAATCATGCACTCTACTTCTGACTGATAGATTTATGTTGGAGAAAATACTTCCTGTTTGGTAAGAACAGGGATTTCCATGGTCTCAGTCCTTACTCTCGTCCAGCTCTTGTTAAACCCCCCACTCTCCTCTATAGGCGCTCTCCTCAGAGGAAACTATAGTTTGCACATATCCTGGTCCAGAGGCTCCTTGATGACTCATAGGTAAAATGAAGGTCACAACTCCTGAAAGTGGAAGAATTGTGTGTGAGGGGGAGCAGCTCTCTTCTTCAGCTCACTGCCTTGCAAAACTTGTTTGCAGTGTAGCTGTGTTTGCCCAATGTGGTATGAGGACAGCATGAGGACACCCAAAAGGGCCTATTTTACTGCACAACAATGCAAGGAAATCCCTGAAAGGCCGATCAGATAAGGGGGAAATAAATCAGCTAGTAGACCCACAAGGTCTGCGTTTCAATTTGAGATCAAACAAAGACACTATATCCAAAGAAAGAGAGCAAGCGTTTATTTGCAGGATTGGTTTCACCTCTTGTTTCTCTGTAAGTGCAATACTTCCTTGAGTTGCTCTTTTACCTGGTTGGCCCTTATCTTTTCTTGCTGCTCATATGCATGGCCTTGTCAAGGAATGACGCCGTGCCACACTCAGTGAAGTTGGAATTGTAAGCGACCGTTTCGACTCCTATCGCAATGCATGCAGTTTTTGATGCATACAGGGAACTTGTATGTGTGGCTCCGCTAGCTGCTCTGTGAATTGTTCGAACTTGACAACAAATGAAAAGACTGTATCTTAAACCTTTTTAACTCATTTTTTTGCTGAACACTGCACTCCTCTTTAATATATTATATGAATAAAACAGGGACTGGTACTTGATGATATTATTGATACTACACATACAAAGGTGGGGCAGCTGTTACCTACACATGGAGCACTTGTTAAGGAGCTCTTGTAGTGGCTAAGACATGAAAGGAAACTGTGAGGTAAAAGCAAATATTAGGATTGAGCCTCAAGTGTAAGAAGGTTAACTTGCTCTTTAAGCCTGAAAGCTCCAAGTCCAACAACAAGAGCTCCATTCAGACAATAGGACAATGGAAAAGCTGAGGGCACTATCCAGGCTCATGCTTAAAAAGCCAAGCCCTTGCCACTTCTGAGGCCTATCTCAGCCTACAACCTGACACCCAGCTGTCTTACCCTGCAGCTGGCTGCACAGTGCTGGCCACACAGTGCTGGCCACAGCTTGGTGCTCTGCTGTGACCAGAAATAGCAACACAGGCTAATAAACGCAGATCCTACCAATGCAGCCTTCACAGAAGCCTTAGACATACCCCATGCCAAGTCAAACTGTAGATTAAGTCTTGCACTTCAGGTCGGTGTTAATGGTCATATCTGACCCTGACAGACAGAAGGTGTATTGTGTGTACAGCAAAGTGATGCAGCAGTGTCACAAAGGAGCACTAGTGAGAAATTGTACTGAAACACCTGTTGCTTTTCTGAGTCTGAGATCTGGTTCCACACCATAAAAACCACCAAGATGATATATGTTAAAGTTTGGCTGGCTTAATCCACCTTTTCTAAACATAGATTCATCTTTAATTACAGAAAACTGTGAAGCTTCCAGATGGTGTTTTTAAGTCTTAATAAAAATATTCAAGATGCACTCAAATCTCATTCATGAATACAACAAAGAGCTATACTTGTGTTATTGTTGTGTGAATAAACATTGTTAAAATGTGTGAACTATGCATACATTTGTTTTTAAAGCACATTCGAGGATAGAAATTGCAAATTAGTTTACTTCATAAATGCTAACTTCAAATACAGTGTGATACTGGGCTATTCAGTGAAGGCTCTCTGCATGTGAATCCATCCTTTAAGTAACATTTAGGTTATAGAATAATAGCAATTATTAATAGAAGTAATAGTATTTATAAAAATACACAGTTTTTGGAAGGTCTCCTGCTTATTTGTCTTGTTATTAACTGTACACTGTACCATTCTGATTCAGGGAAGATAGCTGAAAAAGTTAGTTAAACCATGAATGGTGTATTTGAGAAGAGTTGTGAAATAACACTGATTGTGATAAGTTACTGTGATGGACATCCAATTATGAATTTAGTTTTGCATAATTTGCATCGTTGTAGTATACATCAATATCAGCCAGATACTTTGTAAGTTATTGTGAGATCAACTAATATCAGCCAGTTCTAATGAAAGGAGTAGAGAAGTTTATGTTTATATCACTCAGATTGGTTTATTGATCGGATTGATTACATTGGATTAAGATTGCAAAAGACATCTTTACTTATTTCTGTCTTCACACTTAAGTAAAAAACTGCTAGTCTTACCTATTTGATATCAGCAGTAAGTTTTTAGAGTCATTTTAATAGATGCTACTGTGACAACCTAATGTACAGGCTAAATACACAGTAGAAAATATTATTTATCAGGCTGGGCCATTCACACATGGTCCAGATAAAGCATCTAAGCAAACACCTTTGTTGCGAGAATAAAATAAATGTAAAGATGAATCATAAAAAGCAATTTTATATCTAAACAGGTTGAGTAAAAACATCAGTGACATGACAGGAGGTCAACAACACGTGTTGCCAACATCTAAATATTGCATAAAAAAAGGCCTGACTACACTAAAACGTGAGTGCCTGTAGATAAAGTTCTGCATGGGTTGCTCGTCTTTGACAACATTTCTGTCATAAAAATATAATTTAGCTCTTACATCACCCAAGTGAAACCACACTAGTCAGTGAGTCATGACAGTTCCCAGAGAATAATAAAGCATTGGTGTAATGGTGAAAGCTACATTCATTTACTCCTTGTTTAAATACGTATGATGATATGGATCTGTATATTAGACAACAAACGTTTTCGGTCTTAAGTTACATTCCCGGTAAAATGTTTTAAGTTCATCCGGTCTGTAACAGTTAACGTGATTGAAAAAACTTCAGGCCAAGAAAGCCATTGACCACTCGTTATTTACAAAAGATGCAAACAGTTTGCACGTTATTTACATTACGGACACACATATGTAATCCAAAAGATGCAGCGTTACCGGTTACTAAATACACTGAATAACGTTACACTGCTTATCTTACAAGTAATAGAGGTTAACTTGACGTTAGGCTACAGACCTGTAAGTTAACGTTAACGTTTAACAGACATATTTAACCACACCTACAGCAACAATTATGTTAAAACTGTGAACAGCTATGGTCGCAACATTGATTAACACAGCACCTTCCGCTCACAACTACCAGTTTAAACTTTCGGGATAAGTTACTTTGGATAATTGTTTCCCAGGCCTCAATCCATGGATAACTCCAAGACAACCCTTTGGGATCTAAAGGAGGCCATTTTCTGTAAAAAACAACATTATGAACTCGCAGCGACTCAACTTTAATGAAATTAAACTGTTTGCTAACTTATAAGTGAACCTCCCGAGCAAGTTTGCGCACTTTTCGCAACAGTTGTCAACTTTTCCTACCTGCACGGAGTCGGCGGCCATCTTGGTTTTCGCCTTTGAATCAAATCCTACGGGGAGAGAGGAGGGGAGGTGGAACTCCAAAAACAAGCCTTGTTTTAAGTTTCCCTCTCTGGCGACAAAAAGAAGTGATTATTCGGACCAAACCATCGGTCATCTCGGATACACGGGCCTTCCCATGTCGTCTTCACGCTTCATTTACGCGGCCACACCGACCTAGAGGGGATCCTGGAGAGCGGACTGGTGCTCATAAATAAGAAAGCTGAAGCATAACTGTGTCCCAGTGCAGTTGGAGAAAGAGGCGGTGGTTTCAGTGAGAGAGTCCGCCCAGAGGAGCTGCAGGGCTGCGGGGCTGCTCTCAGCCCGGACACTTACCACACACGTGATCCAAAACTCCATACTGCCTCTCCTCACATCATGATGATAACCCAAAATAATCCAGGGATGAACACAAAAATTGAAAAATAAACAAAAAGCACATTTATATCAGTTCATGGTGCTTTAAATTTGAGTTGAAATATATAAACAAAATTTTATGCAGACAATGGAAATCTAACCTGAAGAATACAAACTCTTTACATGTGTCATTTAATCAGTGGTGGGAGAAGTAAATATCCTTAAAAAGCAGCAGTTATGTACAAAAATGAACAGTTACCCATTAAGCCTAAAAGTAAGTCCTACCATATTTATAGCTATTTTTCTAAAGTTTAGGATCAAAAATAACCAGATCATAGCTGAGTAGCTCATGCTGTGAAGATGGAGAGGCACCTAGATTCTTTACTCAAGTAAAAGTAACAATTGATTGATATTAGATACTATGCTGCTCAATTGTAAGTAGAAATCAATTTACCAAAATATTAGTTGTAAGAGAGCCTGTAATAATATACTGGGATTAGATCTCTTAAAAGTAAAGATAGATAGATAGATAGATAGATAGATAGATAGATAGATAGATAGATAGATAGATAGATAGATAGATA
>JAPZDV010000004.1:7759251-7812121 GCA_029814665.1 Acanthurus lineatus | reverse complement strand
AGATAGATAGATAGATAGATAGATAGATAGATAGATAGATAGATAGATAGATAGATGGATAGATAGATAGATAGATACTATATTATTGTTTTGATGCACTAACATGCAGCATATTGCATTTTGCCAGAGTGGAGATAACTTATAAAAAGCTTACTGCTACAGTGCATTAAATTGGGTAAAAGTGCAATGTTTCCCTCTGGAGTGGAGTTTAGAAGAATAGAGTAGTATAAAAAACAAAAACTGTACTTAAAGTATAAGTGCTCCCTGATTGAGTCAAGACTGCTCCTGAAGGAAACTGTCAACTGTTTCAAATTGGGCATCAAACCAAAAATTTATATGATACATCTTGTGCAGATGTACAAACTTGCTGACAACTAAGCTGTAAAACAAACAAAAGACAAAATAAGAATCAGAGTTTACTTTTTAGTTGCAGACTTGGAGAGATCAAGAGGAGCTGGGATAATTAAGCATAAGGACAAACACTGAACTCCTCTCCACTTGAGCCAGTTCGTGTCATGTCACACTTCAGTGAGAAGACTTACTGCTGCATTACATAACCCACAGGGACACAGTCATCACAAGCCATATGTCTCAGAGGCTGGGCATTCTGTGCTTATGGCGGAGTGTCACAGATATTTATTGGTGTGGACAACAACGCTGGTTCCTCATTCATAAACTGAGCATTGTCCTCATAATAAAAATGGCAGGGGCCTTGTTGGGTGGATGCATGAGTTATGTGTTCCTGTTAAGACCTCTGAAAAGGTCTAGTCTTTGTTTCTGTCACCACAGTGACTCCCTTCACAGGTTGACTAAGGACAGGTGCCTCAGCCAAGATGTGATGGTTGTCCTTCATATATAGATCGAAATGGTCTGTTAGCAATCTCCACAAATTAAAATTATGGGAAAAATGTGTTAAATGCTGTTTCTATTCAAGCCTCTTAATTGATATCTGCTGTTGTCTGTCTTTATTAGAAACACATATTTTTTATTCCAGCTCTTCAGCTGTTAGTCTAGCCCTGTTTTATAGTACACTGCACTGATCTGTGGGCATGTTATTACCCATAATAAAATCATGATTAATGCTCTGAATAATAGGACGATTACCACATTTTATTGTGCATGCAGGTATGAGGTACTGCCCTGCGAGTTTAGAGAAATCAGACAAATCCTATTACACGACATTAATTGTTTTCAGTTTAGGACATCCTTGGATCCTGACTGATAAGTAGTGTCCTTGTTTAATGTGTTGTTGTTTGTGTTGCACAAATAATCTCTGGACCATAAGATTCTGTGAACCATATGTAGCAACTGTGCCTTTACCAATACTGACAGCTGAGGTGATACCAGTTGATTTTTCTGGATAAAAGAATTTCCTTACAACACTAGCTAAAGACCTAATTTGCATGTTGCCCGTATCTTTTTCCCCTCCTTGTTTCTTGTAAACTCTCCACAGTTCTGTTATATCTAATAAAGGCTAACTGAGCTTTTTTTGTTTTGTCTTTCTTGTTAAAAATTCTCAAAATTCCATCTACTCCCTGTGCCTCATTGAAAAAATCAGAATCTATGCAAATGTTAATAATTTCCATTGCAAATCTTAAACTGCTGGATACAAGATGTCTCCTGTTGACTTTAAGATCCTCTCTTTGGGTTTGTACACTGGAAGTTTCAAGTTTCCACATCACACTTGTGTAAGTCGCATTTTGGACCATGACGGCCTCTAAACTGTAGTGATTTCGCAAAATCATGCTCTTGAGTACACGTGATAAACCTCCTTCCTTCAGCTGATAAATGTGAAAAACTCCTTTAAGTGTCAAAGTCTGCACATTCATCATTCTGAAAGCTCAAACATCTAAGTGAAGAAACAAAAAGTATGTGATTGGTGGATTGCTATAAAATTGTGCACATTAGTTGAGTTTGACTTGTCTTTGTTGTTTTTAATGCACCATAAAAGAATAAAATCACCTCAGAAAGTTTTACAGAAAGTGAAGGTGGATGTTAGATGTGTTGGGCAACAACTTTGTTGGTTTACTGGTTCATGACATCCAGCCCTCAGAAGCCAGAGGCAATTAGTCACAGGCATAGAGCCCGATAACACAAAGGTGGCCACAAATTGTATAAAGAATCTTGCAAATACTATAGAGCCAATAAAAGGTGTTGAGATATGCCGTCTGGAGTTTTTACAGTTTTCCGTTGCAGCAAATTCTGATTTGTCCAGTTACAACATCATAAAAAGCCCCAGAGGTTTTAACACTGAGTCCTAAACTAGACCAGAAGCATTTAACAATAAAATACTCTTATTTAAACTTCAAAATGAAGCCTGTAACTGAGGCTCCAAAGTAGACACCCTCCATGGTTATCTGGGTCAGAGGGCCAAAACCAGGAAGCTGCAACTGGAAAAGGATCCGAGATTAATGGAGATGAGACTGATAGCTAATGACTGTCCAGGGATTATCTGAGAGCGGGGGATGAGTAACACTGAGTGGCGGCGCTGGCTCATGAAACTTTATCTGGTCTTTGGTGACTCCTCTCACTTCTCACGTAACCATGTTTGTATATTTTTGATGCATTTTTTTTTAGCAGCAAAATGCTGAAAGAAGAAAAAATGTTAAATATATACTTCCTAGTTGATGTGTCAAGTGCAACAGTAAATAACAACCTGCTGCACCGTGATAATATGTTGTGAGTATATAGTTAAGTTGAAGGAAGCAACATGTAACTCCCTGCAATCAGTATATTAAATGATAAAAAAAAATACTCTAGTGGGATGTGGAAAGGGTTTAAAAAAAGTGTATAAACACACACACACACTTGTACACACACACAGTCAGAGGCAGGAGCAGACCTGGCAGCTCTTTATCTCCCTCTGCAGGATACCAGCCTTGAAATAATCCAGCTTTCATTTTCACACTAAGCAGCTTTATCTGTCTTTACCACCACTCCCTGCTCTGTTGTACCTGTTGATGATGATGGTGCACAGACATTTGTATTAAATCAAAAGAACACACGTGCATCTTTGCTAGTTTTTCAAAACGTTCTGTGTATTTTTGGCAATCAAAAGATGAAAACATCCATGGCAACCATGTTGTTGTTTTTAAGTTCTATCTGACAAAGCTGCAACACAAGGGGAGCTGGGTGTAGAGAAGGCACACAGACTACAGCATGTCCCCAGATGAAAATCGACATCCATTCATCTGTAAATTGAAATACTTTAGGTGTTGTGATGTGACAGTACAGCCAGTAAAAAAATTATGTGCAGCTCTTCCAAATGACGCAATGAGATTAAACCTTCACACTAGTACACCTTCTCGATAAGACAGGTGAATTAGTTGAAAGGGCAATATTATGTCATTCTGTTCCAGCTGTTACTAAGAAATTTATGGAAGGGCAGAAAAGAACTTTAACTGGCCAATAGAGAGGCTATAAAACCAACAAACAATAAACCCATTATTCAAGAAAAGCCAAACAAGCAATTAAGCAAAGTGTTTACCAACCGTGTCACCATTTTTCATGTAAACAAACAGCAGAGATTTGAAAGGATAGTTCGCCTTTTTCATCAGTTTGCTAACTTTGAAGCTGCAGCTGGTCAGCTTAGCATAAAAACTAAACCTAACCCTAAACATGGGGAAACAGCTAGCCTGGCTCTTACTTAAAGTACCAATATCCACCCACAAAATACATCTAAATTTTAATCATTAACATGTTATATCTTGTTAGTGTCATTTATATAAAAAGTGAAGTTAAAAAACAAACAAAGAAAAAAAAGCAGGTTTTCAGTATTTTGGTGGGTCATGCGAAAGTGACAGTCTAGTAGTTTACCTCTGTTTGCAGTCTTTATGCTAAGCTAACAAACTGCTGGTTGTATCTTTATCTAAAATGATTGATATCAGTGGTATTGATCTTCTAATCTAACTCCTGGCAAACAAAACAAAAATACTTATTTCCCAAAATGTTGAATATTAATTTTAAAGCAGCAGATTAACATTAGTGGACTTCCACTGAAACAAACATGATGAAAAAATAATATGTAGCCTTAAAAGTAAAATGAAAGAGCTAAAAGAAATGTACACACACATAATAAAAATGCACCAACTGTTACTTTAAAAAGAGTGTTAACAGTATAAATGGGTTGATTTTATACTGAGCAATGGACTGAAAAAAGTATTAAATATTTACAGCAGCAGCATCTTCACTTTATCATGTGTAAATGCTTCCTTCATAACCGAGGAAAAGCCTCTGGGCAAAGCTGCACAGTACGAGTTATCCAACAAAACACATCAAGTACAGTATGAAACATACGCACTTGCCCCAGTAAATAGTCCATGGTCACAGGATTTTTATTTCATAAAAACCTCCAGAGTTTTCATTCAAGTCCAATAACACAGCACAGTAGTCAGATTTGTACACGTAAAATCTCTTAAGTTAGTAGTGGTGAGGCATGGGGATGTGTTTCACCATGGAAATGTCACCGCCTTCACATACAAAAGACAACCATAGTAAAGAGTTAAAATACAATCAAACACAACCAAACAGTACAGAGCCAATGAGAAATGTTTCGTCTGGATTGGAGGTGAGTGAAGCCAGTCAGAGTCGAAGTCTGACCAGCTGCTGGACAGGCCGTCAGCAGGCATGAGGCCCTCTGCGCCGACGACCTTTGAAATGGAAGTGAAAGGGAGAGGAGGCCTGCGGCTGCAGGGGGGGGGCGGCTGCTGGGAAAACAACCGGCTGACATTGCTGACGAAACACGAGCTCCTCGTCCAGTTGGCTGCCACAGACGTGGATGACAGAGCAGTCCCAGGCCGTCAGTGGCGGATTGTTCTGCAGCTCCACGTTATGCTCTCATTTACACGTACAAACCAACCACACAGTCACCAGTAGTCAAATAGTCTCGCTTTCCTTTCCTTTTTCACGTCAGACTGCAAATCTGAGCCTGTCAGTGTCCACTCCACACCGTTCTACGAACATCTCTCTTCAGTTTTTGGGGTAGATTTTCTCATAGAAGAAGTTTTGTGCCAGCAGGTAGAGCTCCCCGTCCTTTTCCCTGACAGCATGTGCCCTGACGAACTGGAACTGCTCCAGTGCAAACTCATAGAACTCGTTTTCCATCTTCCAGATGGCCGACTGCTGCAGCTTGGCGATGGACTCCTTTGTGGGCGGCTTTTTCTCGCTGGTCTTCCTCAGGTGGGATTTCTTCCCTGTGATCAAAGCAGAGGAGGATTAAAGGGGTCTGGGTGCATAGATTCAAAGATTCATCACTTTTATCTATTGTGTTAAATGTTGATGTGGGCATTACTACGGTTTAACTCTGCTGTAGTAGTTTTTCTCTTATTTATGTAGAGGTGGTTGTAATATTTCCTTTTTTGTCATTGCATTTTAAAAATTCATTGGCACTTGTTGTAGGTAACTTATAGTAACCTCCTTTTCACGACTGAGCTCTTCACAATGTGACGCCTTTATCAGAATTGACTACAGGATCAATAACATGAGCATGTCATTTCTACCCTCTAAAAAAAAAACAGGAATTTAAAACAAAATGCAACGTTTTCTAGGCTTTATATTTTCAAATCAGATGTGGCCATTGAGGCAGTGTTTCAGGCTTTAAGTCATATCCATGCATAAAATCTCCAAGTGAAATTAAATCGACATAAATTCACAAAATGAGTGACTGTATGTTTAACATCCTTAATGCAATAGCTTAGTTTTTTTGTAAAATTACTTATTCACTTCCGTGCTGAGAGTTACATGTAAAGAGGGATACGACTTTAATATTTATGACAGACAAAAGCCGATTAGCTAAGATCAGTCTGGAAACGTGACATATATTGGTTTAATCTGTATAATGAACAGCATATGAAAAAATCTAGTTATTTGCAGGATTATTCTTTGGTTGGATGCAGTAAACTTCTCAGTCTTGCTGTCACCATGAGGTTGCCAGGCAACCAGCTCAGACACCAGGAATTTACAGCGACCATCCAAGAAATAGTCCCAAGCCATGCAGGGACCCCGCCCCACACGAGACAATCAAACAAGATGAATGTGTTAAGCTGAGCCTGTGACTTAAGTGAGCTTTAGAGGAGCTCTTAGGCAGATTTTGTCTCTGTGGACTGAGTCAGGCTAACTGTTTCTTACTGGTTCCAGCTGTTATGCTAAGCTAAGCCAAGCTAAGCTAACCCACTGCAGGCTGCAGCTTCACATTTACCTCACAGACAATGTAGTGGTATCAATCCTCTCATCTAACTCTAAGCAAGAAAGCAAACAAGTGCATTTCAAAATGAATGAAATGATTATTGTACAAATATGGTGCAGCTTTCAACCCTGTCTGATGTTTTCAATATTAAACCTGTGTTTAATATTTCCAGTGAGATTGCCAGTCAGCAAAACTGTGATAACTGCGACTGCATGACACTTATTTGATTGAATGCATACCTGACTGACTTGAGTACTTGGGTTTATCAGTTGCTAAAATGATGAACATTATACTTTCATCTACATCACTGTCAGAATTCGTTCCTCTGTGCTTCCCATTATTCATTCTGGCTGCACTCAATGAGACTAATCTGTAACTACATCAGCGAGAGGCATGAGCGCATATTGATCACAATTCAATTCTCTGAGGAGCAATTTAAAACTGCTTATATGCAATCACAGCACACAGACACAAACACTTTAGTATTGCAAGTCACGAAGCTGCTTTTATTGGTGTATTATTTTAGTGTTGGGTGAAACAAAGGCAGAAGCCAACAGCACCTGTTTTGTACAGCTCAGTGGCTCCTTTGAAGAAGCGTGGCAGCGCGGCCTCCAGCATCATGACAAAGTCCTCCAGCTCCTCTGTTACTCCAACCAGCATGTATTCATTCACCAGGTTGTATTTGGCCTGCTCCAGAGCCCACTGGCTGCCCACGTTCCTGCACAGAAATCATGCAGATTGTCTGTGGTTAGTTATCTTCAGCTCAGCCGGATGTAAAATGATCGCAAAATTTGCAAAAAGCAAGAAAGGAGAAGGAGAGAGTGACAAAAGAGCAGCAGAGGAGAGCTGAAGGGTACAAAAAGATGTTGGCAGCATAAATGATTAAGTGAGATGAGAGATGTGGAGCCAGGAGGACCAGAGGATGGAGGAGAAAGGCAGGAAGGAACAGAAAAATGTATAAAAAGACAGTGGCAGGTGTTGTTATGATCATGACTTTAGATTATAAAGGAGAAAGTAGATTGATTAAACTTATAAAGTAATATCTTGGCAAAGCCTTTTTAAGCAGAGCTTTGGAGGACTCTTTTGGAGGATTAGAGGCAGAATCTTCACCTTTATGCCTCCTGAATTTATTTGCAGTTTCCAAGGTGCTTTACACCACTTTAATATACTGCTAGTGCACCACAGCAAACTAAATGCTCAAAACTCTGTCCTTCAGCCAGTAACCTGCATCAGGAGGGTAGATGGTTAAAAGATGGAGTCAAGGAGAGATTAGGAGGGTTAGAGAGATGAGTGAGGGCAGAGAGGGAGAGAGACTGATACAGATCATCATGTAGAGAGAGCGGATCAAGGCTGAGAGAGCTATCAGAGACCTTGAGAGGATGAGTGGAGCAGAACTGATAGAAAAGAACTACGAAGCTTAATGTGGTGCATTATGAAACAAAGCTGATACACCGTCCCTCCTGATCTGAACTCTGAGATGAGGAAAGGATAATGGTGCTGTTGCTCATATTCTATGTTTCTGTTTTTTCTTTCCAGCAAATCCCTTTGAAAAGACCAAAACAACAATGAGTTGGTGTGTCTCTAAATATCTTCCATCCTTGTTTGTGGTTCTAAAGGCCTCCCCCGTGCCTTCATACATGAGACAGTGACCTCAAAAGCCATTACAGAAATGTTCTCCTACATCCTTGGAAGGGGAGGGCAAGTGGAGAGTAGGATGCAAGCAATCTGCAACTTTTCCACTAGATGGCACTAAATCCTATACACTAGACCTTTCCCAAAAAGGCTAAATATTTGCTGAAACATCTGGGCTGTGTGGCTTTTAACAAACATTACTGTTACAAGTTAATTCTTGGGAATTATTTTGCAGTGGATTAATACACATTTTGTGCACTTGTGAGTATTTAATCCAATAGAACGATGATGAAGGAACGCGACGCTAAACAGATTGGCTCACTTATGTTTTGTTAGACGTTAGAGCAGCAGAGCTTTATTGCACAGTGGAATACGAGAGGCTTTAGTTATTCTGGGGAAAAAAGCTCACCATCTATGTGCAAATAAACAGTTTCTCAAAAGTGAAAACATAATTAAACATGAGCTAAATCAACCCTTTCGTCCTTTTATTTCAAGCATCTGTACAAGAATACAAAAAGAAACCTAAATTTTATCACTTCAGACTGTTGACAGAACATGGGAACAGAGTGAGGTGTTTGAACAATTACCAGCATTCAGAGTAGTGACCACAGAAAAAGGGAATCTGGAGCCAGAGCTTCTCAGGGGCACAGTCTGAGCCGCCGGCCGACACACATTCATCAAATGTCTGAAACACAAACACAATGTACACAGAGGAAAGAACTTACTTCTCAAAGAATGTTGTTAAATTGTCAAGGATTTTACTTGGTCTTCAAACAATAATCAGGTGCCCATATGAAGCAGTTTTTATCTGCTGCTTTGTCCTCTGGCTCACACTGGCATTTAGCCTCTCTAAGTGATGCACAAATCCAGTCCTTTATGCACCAACCTACTATAAAGTTTATGTGAAGCTAGAATAATGATTCAAAGGTCTAAGTTAGTAAAATATAGTGGGATATTCCAAAGTTACTGTGTATTGTGGAATATTTTTTGTGTTGCTATTCCTCCAGCAAAGAGGAAATTTGGTGTCAAAAATGCTTTAACTTTGCACGACAGTCACTGAATTTAACCCAGACTGAAGCCTCATTATACCATCACATAAACTTTTGAATACATTTTTGAAGAAAACAAAGACTGTACATTTTGCTCAGCACACTTATTTAAAGTGAATTAAGTGACCATCTTTTAATGGCCAGTATGAAAAGAGCCATGATTTTTCTCAGAGGGGCACCTGACAAATATTTTAAGACAGACTTAAAAAGAAAGAATAAAGTAATCCTTTGCCCAAAGGAATGGTAGTATTCATGGATTTTAACCTTTTTATCTCCTTGTTTCCTGCGTCTCAAGCCAGGCCTGTAGTCGTCCCCGAAACGCAAAAAATAATAATAGGACACCAGCCTTTCAATGGGGTCCCGGATCACATTTATGTAGATTGGCTTTCTCTTCACTCCAAACCTAAAAGACATAACAATCGTTTGGCTGAAGAAGTCAAAAGGACTTGAATTTAAAATGAACTCTGGAGACAGACATAGTGAGCGAGTTTAAGACCTTAGTAACGTGTTGGTTTTTCTTATGTTGAAACATATGGAGACTCAGAAACTTTAATTAGAAAGCTGTTCATGACCACAAGGTGGAGTTACCTGCTCAAAGTCATAAGGGGAAGAACGATTACAAGACAAATGCAAGACAACATAATTACTTGGTGAAGTCCAGGAAGGAGACGTGTCCATGGTAGAATGCTGGCTTCATTTCCCTCCACTCAGTCACGTTCTTTACAAACCGCACCTGAAACAAAATTAGTATTAGTATAAGAATGGAAGAAATGTTTGTCCTAGTGCACACAGGTAACAAAATATTGGAGATGAGATCAAGTCACTGTATCCAAAATCACAAGCAGGTTATTTTTCACTTGAGTCCCAAGTCAAAGCCCAGTTCAAGACAGTTTAGTCCAAGTCAAGTCCAAGTATAGACTGAAAGTTTTGAATCCTAAATTTTGGTTGTAGCCAATAACCGAACAGAACATAGTGACAACTTAACACTTTTTGCAACAACAAGGGTGAACAAAGCTAGAAGGTTTTGCTTTTTTGTTTGTAATTTTTGATCCTTACATTATTTATGCAGCATTTCATTTTTGGTGACCACTGAATAGTGTTTTGTACACAAACATCTTAGGTATCATTTCTTCCTCCTGGAGCTCAGTAAAGTAATGTTTGTTCTTAATTGCTCTCTCCTGCAATTTGATTGGATGCTATTGGATCAGTTGTGAAGTCACAAGTCCTTGGTGTTTAAGTGCAAATAAAGTTGTAAGCATTTTTTGATGTCATCGAGTCAAATCCAAATTTGAGTCTAAATTTGAGTTAGAATTGAGTCAAAGTCATGTGACTTAAGTACACACACCTCTGCCAAATAGTGAATTTTAAGAAAACTTGGCTCTTCACTTCAAATCAAAGTAGAAACTTCTTTTAAACTTAGTGTGAGCTGCGGCTCTGACCTGGTCCTGGATGGACATGACCGGGTTGTTCTTGGTGGTGTTGATGTGCAGGACATGGTAGTGATTCTTCCCACACAGGTCGTAGGCGATGTTGGTGAAGGAGGTGCTGGCCGTTTTGGGCACGCGGTTGTAGATGATTACTATGTCATCTTCGCTGTCGGATGATGACGACACCAATGAATCCCGCTCCCGCAGGCCGTCCTGCGTGTGCCGCTGTTCGATCTCTCGTACCTCGTGTCTGGCGATGGCTCGTTCTGGAGGGAAAAGTTGGATACAGTTAGGTTTCAAAGGATAGTGAGCAAAAACATTCCTTAGTGAGTCAGTCATGTAAACTTCAACCAGCTCCAGGAGTGCTGCTCTAGAGCTTAATCTGACCTTTGACCCCTCTGTGAAGCAGAATAAATTAATAGGGAACATTCTATAAAAAGTGCCAGAATGTATTTTATGCTTATAAATAATAAAAGAGCAGCAAGAGAGAAAAAAAGATACATGGAATAAACTCTAGGGTGGTTTTCCAAGCTAAAACACAATTATCTCTGTCTCCCAGATCTTTGCTTACATACTGGTTAATGTAACATGTGTCATAACTATGTTCAAATAGCACTTAGCCGAGGAACGTTTGACATCTCTGCTAAACATTCAGACTTGAATCTAAAGCCCATCCTGTTAACATGAACAACCCTCAGGCTTGATTCCATCCTCGTCAGAGCTAACACCGCTGTGTGAGAGACTTGACTGTAACTTTATTAAAAATGGATTTCCATTTCATTTAAACACGGCCTCTTTTGGAGAGCAGACAGCGGAAACTCCTTTCCCGCCTCACATCAATGATCAAGAATAATGTCAAACAGGAATATTAGTAAATCATTTCGTGAGCAGCCTATTTCACGCTGCAGTACCACCTCGCTTGTTCGCTAATCAGATTGAACTTTAATATCAGCCCCCTACCTTTACTTTCACTTATTTAACTGCGGAGGGAATGTCTGCCTGCTCCACTTTTAGATCAAATAAATGTACTGTAATGGCTGAGTAAATCTTTGGATGCTTCAGACAGATCCTAGATACTTTGAAATGATTTACCCACCCTAATTTCCTCTTCCTCTGAGAAAAGCATCATGTAACGAGGGTGAAAAGGTGAAGAGCAGAGGGTGACGGGGTGAGGATTAGAGGTGGGTCGTTAGACTTGAAGGCAACAGTTAACTGATGGCTAACTGGACCTTTACAGGACATTAATACACAACAAAATAAAGAGGGCAGAGGTTGGGGAGCAGGGTATCTGAATCCAAACACTGCATGAAGCTGCAGAAAAGCCTGATCTTGGTGCCTCAGTGTGTATAGAATAAACACAAAGACGCCCAGGCCTTTGTTGCCCTCTGGCTTTTCTTCGTCTGAATTTGCCTCAGATTGACTGGTGTTGACAATGGCTCAGAGTGCTCCGCAGGAAGGACGGAGCATGAAGAAGAAGGGTGTTTGTGTGTGTGTGTGTGTGTGTGTGTGTGAGGAGGGGAGGCTGCACAACACTGAAGCACCTAATACCCGTGGGAGCACTCAGCAGAGCCAGCAGGCTCCTTAAGCCCTGCCTAAAGCCCTGCCTGCCTGGCTGCTGAGACACTGTTACTGCCTGGACTGTGCTGGGCTCTGCTTTGGAGGCTGGCATCTGGCACCAGAGGCCAATTAAGATGTCATCTGTGATTCTGCCGCCCTGTCCTTCATCTGTGCGAATACACGTGGGCATACTCACAACCAGACACGCATGCACACACAAACAGAGAAAATACTCTCACTGCCCCCTCTCTTACGCCCTCCTGAGCAGCTGTTAATGTTCTACTCATCAAAGCTGGATCTGGTTACGGCCGGAGCCGAGTCGCACCCGCACGCTTGCAACTGGTGCTGTGAGTCGACGGCGTGAAGACATGCCAGGTGGCTGTAATGGCTGAAGGCTGTCAGCATGCACAACAACTGTAATGGAGACATTCATCCGAGTGTCTATCCAAAGCATGCATTAGTCAACAACAACAGCAATAACAGCTGCTATGTTGGAACTTTACTGCTCAGGCTTTTAGGATTATTTCTATGAGAAAGTTGAGAGAGACAGGCAGAGACTGTGACATTCAGAAAATAGACTGCAGCCCCTGACAATGCAAGTCATAAATATAAGGTGCCTTGAGTCTGATGTGAGGTGCCAGGTGTCTAAAGAATTTAAAGTCTACTCCACAGTCTGAAAGGCCCTGAAAACATATTACCCCAATCAGCTTCTTACTATGAGTGATGGAGTCTGACAGGGACACAAAATTTAGTTTCTGTCATCAAAGGTAGAAAAGTTGTGTTATATCACATGTATTTGTCCTTTTATCCATATTATTCTCACTGCTCTCAGAAGGAAAAGTCTTCTTTCTGTGCATTAATTGGACTCCCATCATTTTAATGTAAATCTGACAATAGTTGCGGGGTCGTTTATGTTGCCATGTTGCTGTCAATACAACACATTTTTTATTACTTTAGAGCTGTTCCAATTAAATACTTTGTATTATTAATCTGTCAAAAGACTCCATGTAACGTGCATGATGTCACCCATAACAACAAACCCACAGAAAGTCATTACCTGACTCTCCTCTGCTGTATGGGGCTTAGCAGCTTCCTGTTTTTGGTTTAATGGCCTGCGACTACATTGTTTTCATTCACTCTAGTGGCTCCCATCACCATCCTCTCCAGCACCAGGACACCGTTTTTAGCAGAAAGCTCAAATAAAAATCACTGCATGCCACCTACCCAACAGCAAACAGCAGGCAGACAGAGTTAGAAATTAGCTGATGAACATAGTTTCACAGCTACAGAGGCATATATTTCTCTCAGGAGTTGCTAGATACCAAAATAAAGCTAAAAGACTCAATATAGCCTCCAGGTGGCCACAAACAGACATCGAAATGAATGTGAATGTTGCTCTATATCACCTGGACATTATTATTATGTTATTTGTGTCACCGTAGGTTTGACTTGTTGGTTATGGAGACATGAATGTAAAATGTTTAATGGGAAAACAAGGGGGCCTCAAATGGTGAAAAATAAAAAGAAAGCAGCACTTCTGAGCAATACATTACATGACCGTAGTGATACATAACGCTGTTTGTATGGATGATCCACAGACCTCCCTGTCAACAGATTTTTACTGGAGCTACTTTCCATTAAAGAACAGTTAAAACGGTTTAACAGCGAGGTCTGTGGGTCATCCAGCATAACAAGGGTATTGTTTGTAAAAGAGAGAGCAGACTGTGGAGTATTTCAAATGTATTTTTTCAAAGCTGTGAGCACCACAAATTAGTTGCCATACACATCGATTATGCTGGTTGAAGACTCCAAAAGTTACCTGGCTAAAAAAACATTAGAATAAGTGAGAAAATATATTTTAGCTGAGTGACTTGACATTTTCACTTCTGTTGAACCTCACTCACTCTATGTTCTTGTCCATACTTTGAACTTTTGACATCTTCAAGGACAGAAAGAAACAATCAACATCATGTAAGCTTTCTTTTTGCTTTGTTATGTTTTAAACACACATTTTATGCTTGCAAGGGATGCTGCCAGTGTCTTAGTTTCTTTCAGGGGAGGCAAGGAGAGTGAGAAAAGGCCCAGAGCCACTGTGTCCCTAACTACAAAGTGCTGAACTATGCAAAAGGGGCCCAGAAACCACTTGTTTAAGACGTGGTGTTTTGTGGCAAATTTCCAACAAACAACAAGGAGGCGAAGTGGGCACGGAGAGGGCTTCTTAGGCTTTGTGGTGGACGCCCTATTCATTGCGAGACTGAATACACTTGGCACAAACCTGCATATCAGAGGGCGCCACACACACACACAAAGTTAAGCTTAACGCTCCCTTCTGAGGTCATTTAATTAGAGAACAAAGGCCTGAATTACTATGGCCACACAGCAGGCCTCCTTTCATTCCACATTTCCGTCATTTTCTTCCCCTCAAGCCGTCTCTGTGCATTAAAAGCTAATTATGAACCATGAAGCCAACACGGGTCTTAAACACTGTGACAACTACAAGCCTATTACTCTGAGTTTCATTCAAAGTGGGAGACAGGAGGAAGATGGAGTGCTGGTAGTTGAACATATTTACTAAAGCAATTTCGCGGCTGATTAGACGGAAGCATTTGAAATCATCACTCATATTTGCCGCCAGATCTGCCAAATGTGACGGGCCGTCATGTATTATTGCTATCACGTCAGATCTGATGGGATAATAAAAGTGGAGGGGAGAAGATGA
This sequence comes from Acanthurus lineatus, assembly GCA_029814665.1. Classification (NCBI taxonomy): domain Eukaryota; kingdom Metazoa; phylum Chordata; class Actinopteri; order Acanthuriformes; family Acanthuridae; genus Acanthurus; species Acanthurus lineatus. The sequence goes on along the minus strand of JAPZDV010000004.1, from coordinate 7,797,553 downwards.
TCCTCTCTCCAAGCAGCTCGTAAATCCATCATCGCTCCAATCCGCCAGTCGGAGCTCTCTCTCCTTCTGTCTGCTGCTCCTGTGAGGGTTAGCCCCCTCGAACCGAAGCCTTGGGCTAGGTGGGTAATAGAGATTGGCTATCAGCTGCAGACTGAGGCGTACGGCTTGTATGGTTCTGCTTGGATGCCACTGGATTGCAAAATCAATGAAGGATGACAGGGAGGAGATCTAGGTTGCTGCTGTATAAAAATCGAGTTAGTCGACTGCTGCTGGTGCTGTTTCTTCCCTCTGTAAAGACTTGAATGCACGCTGCTGTTTTGCAGTGCCAGGTTTAGGAGGGACAGATATGTCACCACTGCAGCACTGACAAACATTAGAATAAACTGTGCGCTTCCAAGTTTCTAATTGTTCTAATTGAGCATTGAAATCTATTGGCAGAAAGCAGATCATCAGGGGAAACAAGAATAAAATCAGGAGGCGAGAAGATTCAGGCCAGACTGAGCAGAGCCATAACCTGCATTACCACTGTTCTTTGAGTTATGACAGGGACTATGAAGCGTAGTGTGAGAGGAACGTATTTGTAGCTCTTCAGCACTGCTGGCAGCTGCAGAGAACCGAAAAAGGAAAAGCATAAATGGGAGCGCTTTCATCAAGGGAACGTGATGGTGTTAGGTGCATTCAAAACACCTTCAGAGCTTTCAAACAAGCTCAGTGTGACAGCAGGAACTGAGACGTACCCATCCTTTCCTTAAGACTTTAAACCAAAAAACAGACGCTTTTGTGCTGCACACACTATTTTGCGGGTTTTCACATTAACACTCGCTTTAGAGAAAGATAAAGAAACACATTTGAGTCAAAGTGCAATTGTTTGAGTGGGGTTTTTAAAGAGGGGGAGGTGCTAAAGCTAGGGCATTTTTCCCACTGGCTTTGGCACACAAGTGCGACATTGATGCTCAGTGAAGGGTCTCATTCACTGGTCAGTCCTCCACAGTACAGCTGGGGGAGAGGTGGGGGAGTCGGGGAGAGAATAAGAGGCTAGGGAGGCGAGGACAAGGACCAGGTTTGACAGAGAATCACCAAATTGGGGTCAGACAATCGATGGGCAATTGACTAACGATCAGAGTTTATAATAGCCAGGGCTGAGTGAGATTAACCTGACAAGGGCCTCGAGGTAAAAGTTTTGTTGTTAGGCTTTTGATTTCAGGCTATCGATCCCCAACCTCTGGTCTTCTGTGAAATGTGTTCACATCCTGTTGCCTTCAAGCTTTCATGATGTACAAGCACACAGCTGATTATACATGACAGCTTTATTATGTCATGAAACAGAGCTGCACCAGGTTTTCAGGGTCTCAGTTAGTTTGTAGTAATTTGATCAAAGCTGCACTAATCAATATTTCGTACGTTATCAATGGGTTTAAGAGCGTAGGGAATATGAAGAGGATCACACAGAGCATTTTAGCTTTAAGCTAACTGTTTTTTCAGCCACAGCATCACTGTTTTGGTTCAGTCTCACCACTCAGTACTGTTTCTAGTTGCCCCAAGTGGTCAAATAAACAATAAAAACTGCTTTAAACAGATTTTTACTCAGGAATATGCACCATGTGAGCACAATACAAACTAAAATAATGTAGCTTTCAGGGTAGATTTCAACACTGGGACCTTTAATAAGAGAGAACAAGAAGTTTACCCAAAATGGCAGGAGCAGCCTTAGTTGATATTCTACCTTGGTGGTAAAAATGACACTAAAAATGGCTAAATCTGAATAATATGCGGCCAACCTGGTACATTCAGAGACCCTGTGTCAGTTTTTTTTATTTCATTTTGCTTGTTGCTAATCCAGAGAGTCTCTACATGAATGACAGGCAGAAATGCACAGTGACATTCAAAAATGTTTGTTTATGGGAAGATGGATGACTTTTATTAGCTCTGTCCTCTGGATTTATCATAAAAAGGAGTGAAATCTTATTGGGAATGCTAGAACTGGTGCTGAACGATGTTTCAAAGTCAGACTGCAACAGAAGCAACAAAAAGGCTCCACTATTAGGATTCAATCCGGCAGATGCATCAAGTGAGGTGAGGAAGTGAAAATAAAACGTCTGGCTACATCGCAGATTCTCGTAAATAAGACTTTTCACAGTGACGTGATATTTCCTGTCCTGGACTTGGCACTGCTGCTTTTGCGAGGCACCGTAAATACAGGCTGAGGAGTTTTTCATTGTTATGACTTTCACAGTAGCTCTGATTTTACTAGATGGCGCAGAGGGGAGCAGGAAAGGTGAGGAAAATACAGAGCAGGACACATGTTAAGGTCGTGAGTCAGATTTCCACCCACAACGCCAGGTGCACAAGCGGGGCACTCCATCCTTCGGAGAGATGTCGCTGCTGATCAGTGTAACACGGCACAAACAATCCACGCAAAAGTATCTTAAAAAGCCTGGAAACAATTTTTTCCCTCCACCGACGTAGAGCCATTCTGAAAACAAGCATGTTTTTGTCAGAAGATGCCACCAAAGAATTCCTTAAAAACAAAGAGACAAAACCTGCCCTTGTTGGCGCTGACAGACAACATTGTGCAGACAGTTTAAAGTGGTTAAGTGGTTTGGGGTGTGGGTCTTGAGACCATAATTACCCCATTGAGGAGGAACTTCAGAAAAGACCTTTTTTTTTTATTGAGAACAGACTCAATAAGTTCAGGCCTCCACTGAGGATGGGATGTTTTTTCACTCAGAGGAGTTCATGAACTATAGAAGAACCACAAGCAGTGCCATTAAACACTGACCAAGCCCCGGCTACATGTGGCCAATTCATAATTCCCAGTCTAGATGCAAGCCGAAGTCTCTACACTAATGATAACAATCAGGTATAGATGGAGACGATGATCATCATGGTTCAACCTGCCACTTTCTCCCCTAATGTGTCTTTTGTGCAATCGAAGCCTGGAGTGCTGTCTGACAGGTGAGGCAATAATGTCTGGAAAAAACAGAGAGAGTAAAGTGGGTTGGGGGGTGTCCACGTGCTGTCTGCTTCATCAGAAACAGCCAGTCAGATGAGATTACGGAGCAATTTACGCAGATGGCAGATCACATCATTCCCCTGTCTTGTTAAGTAAAGGCGGGTCTGACAGGTTGTGGGGAGGAGGGGGAGGGGGAGGGGAGGTTTGATTGGAATGGATCTCATCTTGGCACAGATTGTCAATGACTAAGCACTGGGAATTAGCCAACATCCTCAGAGGCATTTGTGTTTCAAAGACGGGAGGAAAAAAAAAATATCTTAGTAACACATGCGAGGAGAAGAGCTATTAAAATGCGTTGGTTAAAGGAAAAGAAACCGCAGCAGGAATGTCTCTGTCACTGCTAAATGTTGCAGCCACATTCTCACAAAACACTGCAGTCGAAAGCTGTGAGAGTGAAAAGTGGGAGAAACTTGAAATGCACAAATTACAGTAGCTGAAGGCCCACAGATTCACACTGAGATACAACTCTCAGCTTCGCTCAGAGCCTTCACATCCTAATATAACAACAAACAATGTTTGCATAACAGATCAGATCTGGTTGCAAGCTACAACCCAGATATCTGATGTTCCCGCTGCCTCTCCGGCTCTCGGCCCTGTAACAGATAATTAATAATGCATACATGGGAGTCCGGGGAAAACTCCACATTCTATTAGGCAGAGCAGACGACAGCTAGTCTTAGGTTTAGTGATGAGTGGGAGGGACAGGTGAACGGAGAATCTGTCCCGCACAGAAACAGGCTTCAGAGTGAGAGCTGCGTCAAACAGAACGTCTTGGCAAAAGACACCAGTTCAACTTGTTATCGCCTCATCTCTGTGCCTTTCATCTCTTCTCTTCTCTTCCTCCCTACTTTCATCTCATTATATTTAGCGTCTGCAGGCCATCTCTTCAGTAAGGATGTTGTAGTGTGTGTGCCATCAGAAATGCACTGTGATACAATGAGCAGACCCCATTTTCACTCTCTAATCAGTGCTTCTCAACCTTTCTCGGGCCAGTGTCCCCCTATCCATTATTCAAGTCTCTACTGCCTTTATCAAATAATATATAGGCTTATTCCCCTTGCTCAATATTACTGTTGATAATTATTCTGTTTATACCATTAAAAAAGCATGTAAATGAATATCAAGGAATACGTTTGATTTAACTGGACAGTAATTTTCATCACTTGCTATTGTGGCAGGCCACTGGACATTTCTAACAGCAATTCATTCTTTTATCTACCATTCCTTCAATTGTACAAAAGGCTGTATAATGTAAACACTGAGTCACTGGTGTCTAACAGCAGAAATATGGGAAATATACCATCATCATGTTCCCTTATCTGAGGAACTGCTTTCTAACAGGTGGGAGGTGACCTGAAAGTTTTACCTGCCAGAGACGACAGTGACCCTGTATGAGGCAGGTGCTCATTTAATTTACTGCACATGAATCGAAATTTAACTCATGAATATTTAATTAATGCAATGGTTACAAAAATTACCATTCAAGCTTTAACTAGGTCTTAGGTCATAAACAGCAGCCAACCAAACAACAAACATCCTTATTAATTTTTCCAAAGGAAAACAAAAGCAGCCTACTTAAAGAGAGTCTGAGAGTGCTGGAAGAAAAGCAGGAAAATATGTAGGTTATGGTGCACATCATTTATTTTGACTCTGTTTCTTAAATCGTTCTTGTTGCATAAGTTTAAACCACCTGATATTGGACAGACTATTTTATTACTCATTAATCTAATAATAATAATCGTTCTTTATATTTGAAATGCACACATGCCTACATTTTCAGACAGGTGAATAAAACAAACATTACAGCATTGTTTCTGAAAAGCAGAGCACCTTGTTAACCTGTTTCCTGCCTCCGCTCTGCATGTGCAGATCCAGCCTGGGGGTGAGACTGTGGATGTCTTGCACTGGACAAGAGTTAAAATACAAATGCTTGCTAATGTGGGCATTTATCTTAGAAAAAAAACAGGTGTGGAGAAAAGGGACAGTGATTAACGCTACATTTTATCAAGCACAGAAAACTCATTCATTCAGAGACTTGAATTTCCTTAATGGATGATGAAACGCTGAAACCCTTCTGTATATTACATTCAGTTTTTTAATATATTTTATCAGCTGTAACCTGGCAGAAACAAATTTCAGGTGACAGCAGCCGGAAAAGGAAACATGGATCAGACAGATAAGCCATAAGATGTAGTTCACTCATGGACCTCTGATTGTTGAGTCACTGTCTGAGCCAGTGATAATGGTTTTGGTGATTTGTAGCTGGGAAAGTTGTCTGGGTTCTAAACTACTTAAAAGTCTCTTTAAAATGTAAAATAGATGTCTCTGAAAACTTTAAGAGCTTGCAGTAAACTAAATTTCACTGTGTGAAAATTAAAATGTTACTGAAATGCAACCAAATTTCTTTAAGATAACATATACAACACATATTCAAAACTCTACATTTAAACTTCATTTAGTCCAGTTTGAGTGTTTGAAGTTATTTCAGCCAAACCACATTCATCCTCACTTAGAATATTTACAAAAGCTCCAAAATTGTACGCCATGACAGAAAGCAACAAATCTTGCCTCTAAAGCTTCATACAGATTTGTTTTTTAAATCAGGTGTTATTACAATAATGTAGAGGAAATGTGTCAGAGCAGAGGAACTGGTTGATAACATGCGCACAGAGTCACAGTGTTATTTAAGAAAAGGACAATGAACAGATGCATTTCTGGGCTATGAAGGAGTCTATTATGTGATTTCATGCTGTCATCCTAACATGGATGACAGGCTGAAATCACATGATCATAAAAAGTGTCATGTTAAAGAAAGTCTTTGAGTAACAAGGACTTCAGGACTCTGGACCTCAGTGTTTCTCAACTTCTGCAAATGAATGCGACCTAAATGTACTGCACCTTTTCAACCTCTCCTGATGTATGTTGGAAGCAGGAAGAAACATTAGCCCTGGCAGTCAAGTTGCATTGTGGGTAATGTAGACTTAGAGTTTTGGCAAACTAGGTCATATGGAGGCCGCTCTGTGTGATGGGTAAAGATTTTGTTAAAAAAAATAATTATTAATTGATACTGTAACATACTGTGCATGTCTAATAAAACCAGGACACAAAATCAGAGCTTAGGCAGCAAAGCTCAGTGTTCATAAGGAAATAATCTTTTTTTAGTGACTATTGTATTACTTTAATAAACATCTTACAGCCACGTGTGCTTCTTTGCTTCTATTTACATTAAGACCACATTTCAAAATCACTTTCATTATGGTATGTACTACTTTCTAATTTAACATAAATGAATACATTGCAAAGAAAAGACCTTACAATGAGCTTTTAAAAATTGTGATAGGCATTTGCATTATTAACTAACATGTAATAGGCTAAAAGATGGATGGATTAATTGAAAAAGTTTTGGTGTACTAATCAATGATGAAAATTGTTTGTTGTCCTAGTAATTAAAGACCTTAAATGCAGCAAAGATATTTTAATGCTTGAGCAAATTTTCATTATGTTGTCTTGGAAGGTTTTTAAAACTGCATTTAGAACAGTGACAAACCGACAGTATGAGAAGTTGATCAATCCTGTCTGACCAATAGCCAATCCAGTTAATATGGTCAGAGTCAAAGCGGTGCATCATTAGTATTAGTCAGAATAAATAGAGACAGTTGATAAAATAAAAGCACTCAATCAATCTGCCTCGTGAGTTGTATTATTGTGTTTGAGAAAAAAAAAACATGAACCGCACACAAAGAGAGAAGAGCTGCAGACACACATAAATCTACTGATCCTCACTCAGCAGGGGACAGTCTGAGTGCGGGAGCTGAATATTCAGCAACCATTTCTTTAATAAGGTGCTGCACCCACAAATGCACACATATGACACAGCTGTTCACTTTGCGCTTATTTGCATTTTGTCCAATCAACTTCAAGTTGAATTTCATGTAATTTGACAATGCAGCTTGTGATGTTCAGCCCACTGAGGGGAAGGCAAGACGTGGACAAACAGGAAAGAGAGGATGAAAGAGAAAAAGAAGGTGACACAGAGGTGGAATGGAAACATATTGCAGGACAACACGATAAAAGGAGCTTTAAACCAACTTTACAGCTAAAAGAAGCAAACTTCGAGCAGGAGGCTGAGGAAGACGAAGGGCAGCGCTTCTCGAGCACCTTCCTTCTTCCTTTATCACTCTGTGCTCTGATGAAACTGGCTGTAAAAATGCTGCAGGCGTCTTTGTTCCTTTTTTTCCCTTTTACAGAGGCTTATGATTTTCACAAGCCGAGGCTTTAAATATTTCTGCGTCTCAATGAAAATTAAACCATCTTTTTCATTTCACCCCCCTCCTTCTCCCTCCACATTTCTTCCTCCTTTGATAGCACCTTAGTTCCCAGCCAGTGGCGGATGTTCTCTTTTCAGGCTCTCATCCAATGCAGTTAGTAAAACACAAGAGGGATTTAAATATCACAAAAGAGACTCAGCCCCGCAAATAAAGATGCTGTTTACAACTATTGATCCAGAAGGAACTGGATGAGAGTACTGTCATTATACTGTAAGTTATAATCATGAGAGGTTTATTAGCTGCTCCCTGTTTCCTCTGTCAGAGGCAGAGCTGAACAGTGTAGATGGATAAAGAGGCCTGCTAATTCAGCCAGGAAGAGGAGAGAAGACAAACACCTGCTGTCACATGTTCACAACCATACTCACTGTCATGCTACAGAAACATACAGACTTTAAAAACTTAAAAATGTGCAGTGTGGAGAAAAAAAAAATCAGATATTTTTTTAGGTCACACGTAAGTAAAAGTCTCACCAGCACAACACTCACAATCAAACTTCACTCTGAGCACCAGTGCAGGAGAGTTTGCTGACCCGTGTCTGATTTATCACTACAACTAAATGATATCTCACAGCCATCGGTCAGAGCTCCACTTGTCCCCATGAGTTCAGTCAATATAATCTGGCCTGCAGTGGTTTGAGTGCTATCAGAAACCTGAAGCGCATTCTGTTGTGTTGAGTGAAGTGACGCCTCTGCCCAACGGTGACACGGGGAGAAATGAAGACGGAGAGAGGAAGTGTGTCCGTGTTAAGAGCTGGGGAGGGAATATTGGGGAGAGGCCAGCTGAGGGGAGTGATGGGTGGTATTGGAGCTGCCTCCAATTACATCCAGGGTGTGAAACCGTCCATAACAACCCGATTAGCCTGTCTGTCATCCTGCTACAGCTGCAAACGCCGCGCCACTTTGCAGGAACACATTCCCTCCATGTCAGACGAAGTGTGCGCCGTGGGGGCTATAAATCCTCAGTCCTAATCAAAGCCTGCTTCTAACAATACAGCAAAAACCCAGTATGAACATCAGCACTCTTCCTTTCCAACCTCACACAACAAATCCATCCCCGACACCTACGACATCTCCGCTGTGGGGCTACTCTCTATTAGCTGCTCAAATGGCATGTTTCAGAGCAGGCAGGTCCAGGCGATAGACGCTGCCGACACATACGGAAGCAGATGCCAACATGCAGAGTGAGGAGTGAAAGCAAATGCCTCACGCACCCTTTAAACCCCTCAGGGAAGCTAAAAACAGAGATGTTGGGTGTCAGGGAGAGTTCAAAGGGAATCTGAGTGCCTCGTCCACAGAAATGATAAGGGAGCTGTGAGAAAAAGAAACGCTGGAGGTTGCACTTTCATTGGGTTGTGGTTTGCACCTGGAGTTGTGGGAAAGACACATTGCTCAGTCTAGCAGAATGCTACCAATGTGCCACCAATTAGCTTTAAAAGGAGAGCCGCAGTTTGGTGGTGAAGCCCTTCCAGCGAGCCACAGACACCAGTTGAAGCACACTTGACAAATGTGTAGGAGTGAAAGGAACCAGGTAGGTGCTTGGATCATCAATAAAGTAGAATTTCAAACAACTGCAGCTCAAGGTCTCCTCAGTGACAGGGTGAGTGATGTGCAGCAGGGGTCTGAGTAGCAGGGCAGCTTGGAGGTATAAAGTCATCCAATAAAAGTTCACGCGGTGTGCGCATGAGGACAGACTTGCAATGCCCCGCCGATGTCCTTTCAAGAGCAAATTCCTGGCTCGATCTGTGGGTCCCTTGGCGGCGGAAGCGCGAGGGTGGGCTCCAGGCTATGAGTGCCTGGCATGACAATCAAAGTGAAATTCAAACCCGAGCCCGGGAGGGACAGGCCATGGTAACAAATGAATGTTTAAAAGTCTTGCGTCAGGCTCTGCAAACACTTTGACAATGAGCGCATGCATCCCCGTCTTCCTCCTGCATTCAACAGCATCTCTCTTCTCTCTCAGAGCTCATCACAGAGCCGCTTGTGTCTGGAAATAAATATCACCATGCAACAGATGGAAATTGGATTCCTTTAATCAGGCTGAATAAAAGTCTCCACATAAAAAGGTGGCGATGCTGATGGGCCAAGAAAAATAAGGTCAGTCCTGCTAGGCAACAGCCCTCAGGCGGCCCGCAGGGCAGAGGTGAGAAGGTCATCTGCTCCAGTTACACGAGTCATGAGGTGACAGTTTTATAATCAATGTTTCTATTTCCACAGTTTTCAATGGATCATGGATGCCCTCTGGAATTAACCTCCTTTCTATGGCTAAAACTTCTGCTATCACTTTGTTTTTAAGACATCCAAAAGTGTGGAAAGGCAGCTGAAAAGCTTTGAGTCCTGGAATGAAAACTAAGGTTTTCTTTTTGTTTATGAATATTTTACCTGAGGAAATAAGTTCGGTTTGGCTTGAATCTATAAAGGCTGGTAGCAAGGACAGATGTTAAACAAATGATGCTACACTGCTGCACTGTGTAGTGAACATGCTTTCAGCCACATTAGACAGGAATCATTAAAATAAACAAAAAAAACAAAATTGTTTCAGAATCTCTTTGAAGGATACTGATTGTAATTTGTCAAAACTACTCCACTGTTGCTCTGTATTGTTGTCTTTACTGAGCTTATTCTAGAGAGAGAGAAAACATGGGTCATTCTAGGGTCTTCGACTTCATCATGCCAAAAGCTTTAGCAGTTAGTTTTGCACTTAAAAAACTGAAAAAAACCCAGAAGACAACCAGTGTCAAATGAATTTGCACTTACAAGTACTACAAGCAGAAATTTCATTATTTAAATGAATTTTACAAGAAAAGTTGTGCAGATGTCAACATGATCTATGCATGAATATATTCATCTTTTTGGCAGGTACAAATGGTTCAGCTGAGCACTAAATTTGAGACTATTTGCATACTTTAACTTGATCACGATGACTCTTTTAAGTTGTTCTGTTATGACCTTTGGGTACTGTTTAAAGACAAAGTTTGGAAAAGTCTGGATAAAGATTTACTTTTACAAACTGATCAAATTTTCTTGGCTGGTTAAATCAAATCCTGACATTAGCGTCCTATTTGACATCAATGAAACATTATGCAGGATGTCAGTCTCAGACTTCAGAATAAAGGATGAATTCCTTCAAGGTGAGCTCCTGAATTTGCCTGAACTGTGAGGAGCCTAATAGCAACCCTGACAGTGAAAGGAGCCTTGAATCCCTGTTCGCGCCTCTTTATTAAAGAAACTCTATTTCCATTCTTCCATCCATCCATCCTCACGCAGTCAGCCTGCGTTACTGTTGACCCAGCCGGCAGCAGCGCCGGTGTGCAGCCGGAGAGAAATACTGTCAGAATAATGGATTGGGCCCACAGCAGGACACACAGCTGCATCGCGGCATGATTGTAATGCAGGAGACTTCTCCATGAAACCTTGGGACAACGATTAGCTTGGAAGCAAATCACAGCTTGCCCACCCTGCGGGAGGTGTCTAATAGGGGAAATGATTCAAAACGCGTGTCAGGCGATAGCATCACACGCTGTGAGGAGGTGTCGCCGGTCATTCCAGCCCGCATTAAGTTAATTGTGAACATGTGAAACATGATGCAGGAAGGTGACATAAAAAGAGTCTTCTTTTCTCACTCTGTATTTTTTCATGCTCGAGTCATTCATGGAGATGTAATTTAGGTTTGGGCACCACCTGGCCTTGTTCTGGTTGTTAGCAGCTTTTTATTGTTGCACAGATGGACCTGCAGCCGCCGTACCTGGTAATGTGACCGGCCCTGTGGCCGTCTGTCAGCATCGTGCCTGTGAAAGCCTCACTCACAACTATTTGGCTATGCAGCACATAATTCAGAGCTCCAGTATACAGATGTCTGCTCAGTCCAGTCATCCATCAGGGGGCTTTTTGCCAAGTCAACAGATTCTGATGGTGGTGGGCAGTTGGGGGAAAGGCCTCTCAGGTCCTGTTTCAGCTTCAGGAGAGAGTTTGTGCGTATGTGTGTCTCCCCATGTGTGTAGCCTGTGGGGAGTTTGGATTTTCACTGGGTGTAAAGTATAACCCTTTACAGCAGCAGTAAACCATGACACAGGCCAATACAGTCATCTATACCTCCGGGAGTCCTGAACGTTCCAACATGTGAAAACTCAGCTGAGATACTTTATCCAGTTACATGACTGTTAACTATTTAATTTACAATCTGGTCCAGAAATTTTCAACACATTATCATCTTTAACTCATCTAACAAAGTCTGTCCATTACTCAGCTACCTGTTAGCCTCAGGATCTGTAGTTTTAAACCTCATAAAATTACTTTCACAGCAAAATAGTTTGTCGTTAGTCCAAACAATAAAAGAAAACAGTTTCTCAAATAGAAGTTGACATATTTCACTTCCTTGTTTGGTCTGGCTGATAGTCCAAAACCCAAGGATATTTAGTTAACAAACATGTAATACAAAACAAAACAAAAAACAAAAACAAAAAGGGAAATATTTACATTTAAGAAGCTTAAACAAGGGAAATGTTGTCATTTTTGCTTAAAAGTAAGACTTGAACCATTACTTATTGTTTGCTTATTGTATCATAGTTATTTATTTACGTTACATTTAGTCACATTTGCCAACTTCCTTCCTCACTCTCTGACTGGAATTACCCCAAAAGTTGGCTTCAGGTGACAAATTCAATGGACTGTTATGAAAAAAAATTATGGATTTTACTTTGAAGATTGTTGGAATCTTTTGGAATAAGTGCAAAACTAAACAAATATATAAGAGAGATACAGCTGTTTTTTGCCATTTAAAGTGCAATTGTTACATTTCGCAACCTTAAGTCCTTTATCAAGAAAAAAAGGCTAATACTTGAGGGCTGACTTGATTAGTCAATTATCAATACTAATCAGTAACGATTTTAACTATCAGTGTGGTCATAATTTGTTTTTGATCTGCGTCTGTAATCCTCATCTGCTGATTATTTTTTCAATATATGGATTAATCTTTTGGTCCAGCAAACATCTAAAAAAAGTGAGTATTTGCCATTGAGGTTCCTTAATTCAGCTGAAGTCATCAAATGTCACATTTTCTTCATCCTGCAGTGTATTAATGAACAGTTAAACATCTTTCATAACTGTGTTGGTCTTTACAGACTCTGTTTGTCTGACAGTTAGTTCCATTAAACCTTTGACATTTATAAATACACAGAGTTGGGTGACCCCATATTTCATAGACACACTCAACGTCTCTCTTTGCAGAGGTCTCATCATCCAGAATGACACCTGTGTGGGAGTGCAGCAGTTAAAATGTTATAGACCATTTTCACAGCAGACATTTCGTTTTCTTCTAGCAGGAAAGGCACAGGTGTTACTAATAACACTGACAATTTCTCTGTTCCACTGAGTGTCCCTCTAAGCCATTTGAATACGAGAACCCAGGAACTGCCTAAACTAAATGGGACTCACTGCAGCAGGATTGTTAATGTTATTCATCACACCTGTGCTTTTTCTTGCTATAACATGTCAAAATATCCGTGGTGAAAAAAGGTCTGCAGGCTGCCTGTCTTTAGTTCCAGTCTCCCACTCTCATCAAATGGTAAAAGAGTTGGTGTGTGGACCCCTGAGGTACGCCGGCTGCACCCTCAGGTCATCTGCACCGCTCTGCTGTTCCTTAAAAAGAAAAAAAATCCCCACAGTGGAGGCACCAGAGAGATAATCCTGCAATGTCCCAGATCTTCGTTGGGACGGAGCCCCCGATGGGAGCTCGCAATGAGATTTGAACGCAGCGCCGGCCACATTTCAATCAGAGGAAAGAGTTTGGGAAAGGATTTACAGCAGGGTGGCGTCCCCACGCATGCTGAATATTACTAAAACTTACTCTAAGCAAAATGACGTCACTACAGAGAGCACTGTGATATATAACCTCACTGGTCACACCACTTTTCATTCTTACTCCAGAACCACCAGTCTGCAGTTCCAATATCTCATGTTTTACAGTTACAAATTACTTGGAAGTGTTGGAATATCAACAATCATTTCAATGATCTGTCACTTGGTATTTTCTCACTTGTTCAAGGTCCAGTTTCACAAATGGGAGGACTTGCTTCTTTTATCTGTTTCTTAGTCTTAGCAAATTGAATGCTTTTCGGTTTTGGACTACTGGTTGTTTGAATGGAGATGTCACCTTGGAATTCAGAAAACTATGATGGACAATTTCCAAGTCTTTCTGACACAGCTCAGAGGAAACCATTAATCACTGAATCTAGAGACTAATTGTCAGCAAAATCAATAATAAAGCTCTAAAGTATACAGACACTCTCTGTCACAGGGTCACAGGTTGAGGACAGCAGCACCTCCTCACTCTTGCACTTCGTTGTATGGGATAGGATGACAGCCTGATACTCCATGTTATTTTCTACAAATAATGGATATAGGGTTTGGTTTCACAGCCATGCAAAGTTCAGTAGGACAGATCCCCATTTCATGACTGTATGCCATTGTCTGAACTGTATGATGAAGCATGTGTTGTGGTCGAACTGCTGCTCATCTCAGCACACTGCCTTCTTTTGACCCGAAAAACACAATAAGGATGATGCACAGATTTCTATTGACCCAGGAGAGACACCTCACACACTGACACAAAGCCTGGAGTGCGGTGACGGGGTTGTGGTCGAGCTGCAGCGGCTCAAACTTACCGAGCTTTCCCCGGGACTCCTCCAGCTTCTGGATCTGGTTCTCCAAGAAGAACATGGCCACTGCAAACGCCAGCAGCGCCAGAAGCTGCAACTTGGGCGGCATCATGACTCTGAGCAGCCCCATCAAATCATCCAGAGAGGGATTTGGTCAGTCCATGCTCAGAGGAAATACTGAAAACACACAGACACACACATACACACAGCGACGACGGTGATTACAAAGCGGCTGAGTGTCTGTGCATGGCCCTCTTTCTGTGCGTGTGTGTGTGTGGATTGAATATCTCCCACTGTTCAAAATCCTCTGGTTACCTCAAATGCGATGCGTTCATGCTCGGCTTAGTTATTTCGTCAGGACAATTCCCAATAGAGGAGCGTCGTAAAGCCCTAGAGATTTCTCCTGAGTGCGGATTTGTCACTCCCCGACGGAGGGTCAGTAATACCAGTCGCTGTCGCCTGCCTCCCCCATGTAGCGCTGTCCTGTCCCAGTCAGTGTGTTCACCACAGCACCACGGGCACTCTATTTCTACCATCCAGGCCATTGGATGTACCAGCAGTCCACCACGCAGCCGAGGCTTTCTATTGGTCGACGGCCACTGTCTGTTCTAACCGGATTGGACAAACCTCACAAACTGACCTGCACTCGGACAGCAGATGTCGCAGTTCTTTTAAAACCATGATCGCGGTATTAAAAGAGTAAGAAATTATTAGTCGACCTTTGAATATGCCTTAACTCAAGAAACATAAACACTAGTAACTTTCAGGATAAAACGTATGTGCAGGGATACCGCTGTGGTATATGAGCATTATGTTGAGTGTCAAAGCGTCGAACAGTTTACGGCTAGGCTTTAATTTAGATAAATTATCCGTTTTGAGGATTAACGGTCAGGCGGGACAGGGCAGCCCCTCTTCAAATATAGGGGTCCTCAAAGTAGTTTTCGCTAACAAAGCAAGCTCCAAAATGTCGGGAGAGGTCTATCTCCTGTGGCTTCTTTCGCTTTTACAAACGGTGAGTTTATTACCACTGAGAGAATTGCAACTTTTGCCTCGTTCAGAGGAGCTTTACACTCTGCATTACCTGCCGGGGAAGCTGTCAGCTGTCTGGCGCTATGGTCACTTTAATTAGCCGCATCCTGTTTTTTTCCGGAGCTTCAAAATGACGTGGCTTATCCACAAAACCTAAAACCCTGCTGGGAAAGTGAAGCTTTTCAGCGTTCTTTTTTGGAGCTGTTTAAATTTTACCAAGTATATACTAACTGGAATGTCAAACCGTGTTTAGAGGGAAAAAGAAAGCGGTAACGTTAAATCAAGTGTTGTCTTAATGACTTCCGGTGTTGTAAACTTATCCTCGCCAAAAGCTGTTGTCTACGTAGTTAAATGAGTCATAAACGCTTGTAGATGGTCACGATGTCATTTCTTCAGCTAATGTAATAGGAGGACGGGATTAACAAGGTGAGAAAATACAGCAGAGAGTGCCAAGTTCTTCCCCCACAGATAAATAGGGACTTTATTTTTGTGCAAAGTAACACTAATAAAGTTTGAGAGAGGGAACCTGAATCCTAAAAGTAAAAACACATGTCAAATCTGATAATTTAGGGTCTTCGTCAGCTTTCATGTCCAAAAAAAGCAGAGCAAACAAAGCGTCAAGCAACAGTGCCTGAGTACTCTTTCATTTACAATGACAAGAGTTTTATTTTTTTTTTTCTGTAGAGAGGATCAACACACACCAGACTGAATCATCCCGTTAATAAGCTTGCCTGATAACCTAATCTCCTACTAGACAATAAAATCTCTTGTACCCAATAACTGTGTTGATAATATTATTGTGTCAATCATTCTCAGGTTATTAAGTCTTTTCTGCTTCCTTAAAAATTGTACTCAGCAATTCAGTGCCAAAGACTGATGACAGCTTTACATTTGCTCCAAATTTAAATTAGTCGACATAATTCATTAAGCTAACACTTGATCAGTTTTTTCCCTCTCCTGGTCACATTAACCTTTTACTCAAGATGTGACTTATGGCTTTAACAAAAAGACATGAAGTTAGATTTTGGATTAACTGAGAATGGACTTTTAAATTATTGATGACGATATTGCAGTTATAAAAACTTCCCAATCCAAATGTTAATGTTAATACCATTCTACAATAAACTTGACACTCTATTTAAAAGCTATTTACAACACTACTTGTAAGTCAAATCTCATGGCTCTTATCAGTGTTTCTTTCAGGTTTTTTTTTCCACCCCGAAAATCTGTGCGATCTCCATTTCTGATTTCAGGCTTTCTTTCTTATGATGCTCTTAATATGTATCAGTACTCTTCTTTCCCTACACTTCTGCCAATGAGAAGTAAGCATTTTATGAAAACAACACTTATTGTTTTCTCTCTGTGTTGCTGATTTCCCCTCCTTTCTCTCTTCAGCTGTCGGCATACGGTGCCGAGCTGTCGTCTGAGGCATGCAGGGAGCTGGGCTTCTCTAGCAACCTGCTGTGCAGCTCCTGTGACCTGCTTGGAGAGTTCAGCCTCACCAAACTCCAGCCTGACTGCCAACAGTGCTGCCAGCAGGAGGCCCAGATGGAAGCACGCAAGGTAAAGGGTAACAACAGAGCTCATGGAGCTGGGAACAGGAAGTAACTGCCTGTCTAGATTTAGTTACAGTGAGGGGCTTGTTGCAAAGACCTTATCCATTGAGATTGAGTGGGAATTGAGGAAGTGTAACCAAATACAAGGCTAGCGAAGTACATGCGTCAAAATGATAAAAGTTAACTTACTTTATTCTATGCTCCATGACTTAGGCTTGACAAATTTGGTGATGCACAACAGTTAAGTAATTGTGAGGCCATAAACTGATCTGTCTGCTGTCTCCAGTCATTTACTGAGCTTCACTGAAGATAGGCCCCTCAGTGTATAGTTGTAGCACTCAGGGGACCTCCTTGTCAGAATGTGTCACATTTATTGACGGGTTCACATCCCTCAGCATTTGAACAGCTTCTAAAAACAACCTAGTTTTAACCTCCCTGTCACTGGGTCTGTTGACACTGTTTGCAGTTGTGCATCAGATGTGAGCTGCCACACACAAACTCTGTCACTAGCTGTCTGTCTCAGTCTCTTCCTCTGATGTTCAGAGTCGAGGCTCCTTAACCCCAGCTTGACACACCCCATGGGGTCGAAGTGTCAAGTTTTACTGCAACAACCTCTTTGTAACCAGTGAGGAGGTGTTACTGTGCTTCTGTTGCTCCAGTGATTAGAGAAAATCCAAGCGGAGTCCCTGCAGGGTCTCTGACGGATGAACACAGTAAATTGATGATGGAAAAAACAATGTCATTTTTCTTTGATTAAGCAAAACCTCCAGAGCTTGTGTGGTATCCTAGCAACAGCACCTTGGAAAAGAGAGGTGCACACCTCATTACACCTCTTGATGATAACTCTGTTTCAGACAGACACTTGGAGAAAAGATTACTCCTCTTCCTCCTCATGATTTGAGTGAAAATGTCATTTAGGAGAGCAATTGGCTGTCTCCAGCTGCAATCTGAGGGTACCAGTAGAAACAATAGTGTCACTAAGCACATTTTCTCCTCAGACAGCAACAATTATCTGCCTTAAGAATTCTCAGTCTTGCAATTGACATCAGTGCCGTGTCATTAAGCCCTCTGAGAAATGGCTTATTACACAGCCTAGTCGATTAGTAAGATTCACTGAACATGGAGGGCATTTCGGTTACTCTTCTTGCTTCGCTGCAGAGCACCTTAGCTCCCTTAGGTGCAGCCATACAGAACGTCTATGCAGAGCAGGAAAACCACTCTGAGAGTTTCTCAGGCCAGTACAGATACAGTTGATGACAAGATCATAAGAAGCCTGCACTACAGAGATTTAAGCTTTAAACAATATGTGTTTGGCTGTATTCAGTGTTTTTTATTTTATTGTCAACTAATCCCATGAAGATTTCAAAGCCGACTTTGATGTACAGTTTATGTGTTTTATTCCACCCTACTATGGGAAATTTAAGGCAAAACAAGCAGAATTTTTCTTTAAAAAGGAAACAAAAACAACTCACATTTAATAAAAAAGTAATCCTTTTTAAACATGAACAATGACCCTCGAGTATTTTGTAGTGGTTTCTGCCCTGCCCTTTGACTGTGTTGTCTTATTTTCCCTCATACTTTGCTGTGTCCTGAACATTTTTATGGTTTCTTTGGGCAGTGATATGTTGCCTCCAGCCAGGTCAGGACTCTATAGAAACAAAGTGACCAGGTTACATCACTGTCTCAGCTCTCTGTCATGAGCTGAGAGGCAAACAGTGGAGAGGATCAGCTAAATTCACACAAAATTCATCATTGCAGCTGCTTCTGCAGGGTTGTGCTGAGTTGTGGGCGTCATTATTTGGGCTTGAAAACACAGCTGCTGTGAAACGATCAGAAAATTATGTTTTTATTCTCTGATTTGCTGCTCTGTTCCACTCCCTCTCTTCAGTCACTCTGTAGCTTGCTCAACCAATGTTGCTCACTAAGCCTTGTCCACAAGTACAAAGGTATTTTCAAAACATAGTCTTCTCAACGCGTTTTGGCCTTTCATCCACAAAGAATGCAGTTTTAGGCCACTGAAAATGGCTCTTTTGAAAAACTCAAGGTGAACCACAGTGTGGATATTCATAAACTCTGTAGTTTTGACATGTAGACAGGTTAGTCTATTCTAGTGAAACTAGTGAGGAGGATACAAGTTTAAATGTTGTTTGTAAACACTGACAGACAACTGTTGCATATTATGCCTTTAACTGGAGCTAATTAAGTGCATTAAATAGGGACACTGTTACACCGGTTAATACCTTTCTTCATTATGATGGATATAGGTGCTCTAGGTTAGTTTCATTAAATCCCATAAACTCCAGTCTGCTACCATAAGTACTAAATAGCACAATAAAGCTGTGGCTGAAAAGTAGTCCCCTGACAAATATACTATTACCTTATGTTTGCGCGGTGTCTTCTGAAGGCTACAATGCCCAGCTGTTTTAGAAAACTATTTAGGTTTGCTAAAAAAACTAAGCTTAGTATTTTTTAGCTGTTTTATAAAGATTTATGTCTTTAGTACAAACAAGTTAGCCTAGACTGAGGGCCACAGACAGGCTAAGAAAGTCAGAATTTACTGAGAGACAAACTAATATTATTAGTTTAGTTGTTTTCATAACTAAAGAACTGGTCAACTGATCCAGTAAAATCTCCTTTGAGGGAAAGGAAATCCCTTAATTTTTTAAGGGATTTTTGGCATTTTTGGCATATTAAGGCTTCATGTGGTCTTAAACACTGCATGTCCTTGATAAATTAAAATGACAAAACCTGTTAATTATATTTCACCAGGACATTTTTTTCCTCCTAACATTTTAGTTTAATGTGTAGTTATTTATTTATTTATTTTGCATGGGAATTTTTTGTACATTTCCAGTATTACATTATTTAGTTCCAATGTTTGCTTTTTTCCCCTTATAGTAAACAGTTGTTCTCTGTCTCTACCTACAAGGTTGTTTTAGTATTTAAAAGTAAGATAAAAATACAGAGTTGGGATTATTGGCAAAGTAATACTTTTTAATGCTTACCTTTGGTTTTTGAAGTCACCCAAGGTATCTCTCCGCTAATTAGAAGAATTTCAAACTGTTAAAATGCACCTATGAGTCCCATCAGGGCTGCTTGTTTCCTGTGTTCCTCTTCTCAGCAGAGTCGTGACTTTTCTCTGATCTCTGTGGTAAAATGAAAATCACGAAAATTTAATTTCAGCCATGCTGGATTGTTTACAGAAAAACAAGGGAAGAGGGGAAGAGGATGGGATCTTGGCTTTGCATGTGTAATTTAATTTGCTGCGTGAACCAGCCAACCAAGTCATTTACCCCAACCTGAAATGGCAAAAAGAGCATGGACTTGAATTACTGCTGTCGTGACACTCCAATTTCCCTTAACTTATTGTATATTGGTGCTGGAGGTTTGATTACAAGTGAGCCCTGCACAAACCGTCATCCATCTAGCCCAGCTCCATATGCACAGGCTCACACTTTAATGACCCCCAAGGAGTCGCCTGGACACGTTTATGAATCAGTCTGCCTGAATCAAATTACTCCCCCAGGCGTGGTGTCTTACCACCAGCGGGGCCACAGCCCATTCTGCCTCTGTGTGCGGGCATTGATGTTAAGGGCAGGGAGATGGGGGTGGGCTTCACATTAGGCATAAATATTGGATAATGGTGCAAACTAGGAAGGTTCATCACTGACTCACTGACACTGACCAAAAAATCTGCTTTTGAAGTTTAAGGTAATAAGGTGATGTAACATAGCAGAGCAAAAAAGGCAGAACTCACCTGCTAAGGCCATGCAGCACCAGGACGATCTACACCTACACACACTAGAGTTATCTTTAACTCTCAACATGGTCATCTTTACGAAAGGCAGCGCCTGCAAGGATGTTTTTATCTAATCTTAAAATAAGTACAAAAGCGAGACTAACATCACATTAAATATATTGTGTAAACTTTGAACACTATCACCCAGAGACTCATGCTAACAGAGTGGAGCAGCTATCAGCAGAACAAATGAGACCAGCTGACCAATATAAACTGCAGCTTAAAACCAGACTGATGCCTTGTAATTCATCCCAACAGATGGCAGCTGTTGCAAGCTTCTTTTGATTTATAGTCTAAATATTTTCATTTGTTAGACAAATGCCACTTGAAGTTTATAAGGGGTACTTAATGCGCTGTCACTCAGAGACTAACTAGAGCAGAGCAGTGAGAGACTGGTTGACCAACACTTACTGCATCAATGAACTGCTTAAATAAACTGTGCACAGTCTCTTTAACCCCAAAAACCCTGTGCCTGCTCAGCGTCTTCTACTCAGAGTTGTCGGTGCATTAGGATGCATCTATAATCATTCCTATATCGCATTATAGCTCTCTGAATGGGCTTTCAATCCTGAAGTGCCTACAGATTCCCACCCCTACCCTTCATGCACTATCTAACATTGTGTTCCTCTGCACACAGCTCTATCCTGGGGCCATCCTCGAGGTGTGTGGATGAAAACTGGGGAGGTTCCCTCAAGTCCAAGGTGAGTTCTGTATTGGGATTTGCTTCTCAGATGTAGTCAAGAGCTCTGCTATTTTACCTATCCTCACGTCTGTCCTGCATACATTAGTAAAACCCTCACTGGTTGGATTTGAAACCTTTTTGACAAGAATTGGACATTTTTATTGGGTGAAAAATATGCTAAATTTCTTAGGATTAATCTTTTAGCTGACTTTTTTTAAAATCAGTAACTCTAAAATGCAACCTATGTGAATGTCCATATCAGAATGTGATGGATTTGTTAATGTGACCTGATATATATATCATCTTATTATTTTGTATCACAGCAACAGCTCTTTCCTGTTACTGAACCTGTGTTCTGTGCAGTTCTATGTCTTAATTACTTGGGATATGTTTTTAAAATCACTTTTTGCACTAGGGGATCAAAAAAGCCAGAGGGCTGATATTTTAAATAAGCTTTTGAAGTTTTTTCCCCTTTGAGTCTTGGGTATAGACCTCCCACCTCTGCTCAGTGCAACATTTGGTTAACTCAGTGTCAGGTTTCGGTGATGGAGGTACCGCAGCTTGCCTCGGTATGGGGTTAGATGTCTGGAGCCCCGTCTGTACCATATGGCTGTCGTTTGTTTACCTCAGCTGTAGCCATCCTGTCTTCTCGACTGTCTCCGCTGTTGTTAACGCTGCATTCTCAGGAGGTTTCACAGTTGTCACTAATTACAGACCTCCGTGCAAAAATAGGAAGGCTAATTGACTGATTCATTGCTCAACATTTGTCTCACTGATGTTTTATTCCCCTCAGCTTTTGTCAGGAGTGAAAAGCCGAAGATGTTTAAGGGTCTTCAGATCAAGGTATGGGCGATGAATTGTACAGTGATGACTGCTTTAATCATAAAATTAGATGCATTAAGCTTCATCTTAAGAAAAAAAATGTAATTTTAAAGATAGATCAGATTATGTGCCTCTGATGACTCACAAACATTTCTATGAATGTTTTTCATTGGTATTAAGGGCAAACCTGCCTTCCTAACACCCCATCCTCTTTTTCTCTATCCCACTCACCCCCTCCCACACGTCAGTACGTGAGAGGCTCAGATCCTGTACTAAAGCTTTTGGATGATAACGGGAACATCGCTGAAGAACTCAGCATCCTCAAGTGGAACACAGACAGCGTGGAGGAGTTCCTGAGTGAGAAATTAGACCGGATATAGAAACGAGAATTTAAGGGATTTTTTTTGTTTTGTTTTGTTTTGTTTTTAGTCTTTAGTTAAAGGGTCTGTTCACACAAACTACAATCCCTCCGGTGATATCAAGTTATGCAGATGTTTTCTGTTTTATGTGCCGCTTCAGTGGTGTTCTGTTTGTGGTGCTCACAGTGTTGACAGAAAAAGAACGAAACAACCACAACCACATTGCTAGAGACTGTTCAGATATATTACCATGGTAGGGGGGGTATTTTTGGCCAGTAATTGAGGCAAATCTACTTTCCCTTGTGTATTGTACCGGCATTTGGCCTGTGGCTGGTGCTAATTTGGTGTCCTGGTGTCCTGGTGTCCTGGTTACTGAAGATTATCCACCTAACACACAGAAACTATTTCTGATAAAATTTCTAGTAAATCAAACAATGTTGTTGGCACCACAAAAACACTCAGCTTGTATTTATTTTACAGAAGAAATATACAGGAGACAGAACTTAAACAATCTGAGCACATCAATGTAATGCTTCTTTGTAGTTTTGTCGAACCGACCCTTTAGTTATTTACCAATTTTGTACACACATTGGCCTTGATAGATGATTGTTATATCACTGCTCTATATGACTTTTTTTGTATCTGAAAAGTGGGTCCATTCGGTTTGAGAATCAGTGCAAATCATGGCCTGTGTTGTTGTCTACCCTTTTCTGTCTGTCTAATATTCTTGTAAAATTGTTTTTTTATAATGCTCAACATTGTGACCGATGGGATTTGTAGTGAGAATGAATCCTAGTTGCTCTCTAAATGCAGATGTCTTTGTTGAAGCACACATGAGTGAAGACCTCACAGGAAACCAGTGCTGGGATGTGAGGTCTGATGTATGTTTGTGATTTCAGCATCTTCTGTTTCAGAGAGAAACTAGATTTATTTTGGATGCTTTTTTTTGAGCGAGTGAGGTGACAGTTTAAATATGCAACAATAAACAAAGTCTCTAATGGTTTGTCTGTGTATGGCCTATTTTTTGTCTAATGGGGAAAAAAAGTGTATAATGACACAATGACTTGTGTTCTACTGCAGAGGACTGTGTTGCTCAGTAGGTACGTCACCTCAGATAAAAATCAAATAGATGGACTCGCTGACATCTGGTGGTGTGAGGGAAGATTGCAGCTCAGTGCTATGACAGATGGGCACTCTGCCTGCAGGTGTTACAAACATAGTAAGTGTGTTGACCTTGTAATTAAGCCCTTAAAATGTATCTCCACAACTTGGATATGACCTTAATATATATATTTGTGAGTTAAAGTTATTTTTATTCTTCATTTCCTAAACCCATATCCCTTTTTTGTAAAATATCTTTTAAATTTACTTGCTTACCAATGCCAACTTTAAAGTTTTCTCTGAACAGTAGAAGATTTAATTCCTTATCAGGTATTCTTTAATAGGAAAAAAATCATTTAAATTATCTGCTAGCCCTCTACAGTAGTAATGTGCTGATTTAATTATAGTAACCATGTGTGTATCACCATATAAGAGACGCATTCACCTTAATTTACTGCCTGTAGCTTCTCTTGTTACTCTTCATCAAGCTACCAGTGAAGACACACATGGTAAGAATTTTAACTTTTATTTTTACTTTGAATGTTTAATCTTCTTTTGAACAAACAGTGCTGTTGTAGGGTGTTTTAAATATCACTATCATTACTGCCAGTTGCCCACAGCTACACTTGAACAGAGGCTGTTATTGTATGAATGCATCGCCCTTTTATTTGTATATAAATTATATATAGCAAACTATTTTTCATGTCACTGTGACATCAGCTATGTGTCTGATCTCATTTCCCATTTGTGGCAAAGAATCACTTGAAAAACATATTTCCAAAATCATTTTTTTATTAACATGAAGGAAACTGATTTTAACAAAACTCAAGTAAAAAAAAACTTTAATTTCATACAGCATCTGATCATCTATAAATATCTAGTAACCCCTGAGATGTGCTCATGAAAACTAAATATTTAGCCCAAACTCCTCTAATTACACCTGTCAGTCTGCTGTTTGGGAGTGAGACATTATTGACTCCCCTTATCAGAAGATAAAATAGTAGTAGTGATATTCATCGTAAATATGAGTGACACACACAAAGGCAACAAAAAAAGAAATTCAACAAAGCAGGCAGGTACTTAAGCTTTTACACATAATTCTGTTCTTTCTTGCCACCCTCTGAGTGGTGATCAACGGTGACCGTTTTGCCGTGGGACTGAGGTTTGTAAACAACCCCTGGGTAACTGAAATACAAGTAAAGGAAAGGTTTTATGTTATGATGATGCAAGCTCTGTCAAAGCACATGAAAAAGTATTATTTTAAACTGTAGGATGCTGAAGAAAACTGATATGAGTAAAAAGAGCATTACATTCAGTAAAAAAAATTCAGACAGAAAACTTCAAGATGTACTGTTCTTTCCTTGTTGTGCGCTAACATTAAAAATCTGAGAGGGACTCACTTTGTTTTTTCATCTTTGATGAGTTCCCTGAAAGCCAGTGACTTCAGGATGCCTCCGATAATCAGGACACCACCTCCGATCCAGCCAACAAACAGTGCAGGGCCAAATGTGTATCTGTTAAGACAAAATAAACAATAACAATATTCAGCCACATGTGGGTCCAGCATGCCAGTAATATGGAGAATATGCAAAATAATAAACATTATATCCTACGTGGGTACTCCTCCCATTCCTCCACCTATCCCTATCTGTCCTCCTGAGTATCCTCCTGAGTATCCTCCTGCGTATCCTCCATAGCTGTTGTAGGTGGACAGCCTGAAACTGGCCACAATCTGATTGGCATAGATAGAAGCTCCTGCAATGCTACACAAACCTTTGAGAAAGATATGAAGAGACAGGACAGGAACGCAGTGACTTATTCACTTTATAGAGATGTATACAATGCAATGACAACAAGCAGCTGAAGAAACTAATAGGTCAAAGGACAAAAATAATGGAGAAGTGATTCATATTGGTGGTATCTGTACCAGGTTTGAACTTCCTGTTAGATGTAGTCTTAATTTTTTTTTTTTTTTTGTGACCATACCAGCAACGATGAACATGATGCCAGCTGTGAGGCTCATCTTGCCCTTGGTGGCGTCTTCCATACTGCTCATTTTGAGGCATTTCAAGGAGAAAACTGATATTAATACCCCAAGGATGCTCAGCACTACACCCACTATCATCAGGGCTCGCACCGCCTGGAATGAACCTAGTCGATGAAAAAACACACATTTAGATGTATCATATTAAGTCTAATATGTAAAAAATATCTAACAAGTTCTTTAAATATTACAAGGATTGTGAAGAGGTTAATCAGCGTAGGCTGCATAATATTCTTCATCACAAATGACATCTAGCATGCATCTGTTAGTAAAGTCTTTGGCCTCAAATTACAAGACTTAAATTCTCTTAATGCTCAAAAGAAGTGGATGTTAACAAATGTATTTAATCTTGTTATGTAAGCTGCGTTCTTCAGTAGGTGTGGAACCTGCCCTTTGCTTGCTGTTTGTTCTGTTCCTGATAACTGTATTGACTAAGCCTCAGCTTAGCTGTCCATTATAGTGACCAGAGTGCACTGGTGCTAATGCAAATAATGATAGGAGAGCGCCTAACACAGGAGAAAAGAGTTTGCATAAATGCGACTGAAACTGAGAGTAAAAATGACTTGGCTGTTTTAAGAATAATGGCTGTTTACACTAAAAGTTTCAGTTTAATTTCTCCCTCTAATATTTTCATTCAAAAAAGGCTGCATAAATTTCTTCTAAATATGTTAGTCACCTTTTTCAAATTCTTCTGATTTAAATATTACTTTCCCTGTAATGGAAAGAAAGAAAGGATCCATATTCCTATTCATTTCATATTGTAAAACCCAGAATTTTTTATAAAAGTATTTCTGTACCCAAATTTTTAAACACTGAAATGCTTTCAACAGTTTTCAACAGGTTAGACCAGCAGGCACCGACTGCTGATCTCATCATCCTTTTTTGGTGGTTTGTTTTATACAATATCATTAAAAAATACTTAAAAGAGACAGAGAGGCAGATACTTGACCCTCTGTGCTGCTGACATGTCCTCATGAATCTGATTCACTTCACACCCACTGAAAACCTCCTTTTCTTTTACTGAGAAAAACTAGTAAAGCCCTCATGGACCTTGAGTGAAAGACTTTCTTCTAAACCCTGGTACTGGACAGCCATTGTAAGCTCTAACTTCCTTAATCTTTGCTACCTGCTGCATCACTGTTCTTGTTTTCAAAAAAAAGCTCAGCAAACATCTAACCATATCTCCTCTAAGGACAAAGAGAGCAAAGTCAGGAAGGCTTTAATATCCTTAAAAGATTTAACAGATTTATGAGGCTACATCCATCAAAGTGAAGGTGAGTAACTGGGGACAGAGTTTAAGCATTCAAATAGCAATGTATTACACCCAAATTTGATGTAAATAGTCAGAGAGGGTCTGCACATTACAAAACTCTCGTGAAACTTGTCCTACCTGAGAAGCCCAAGAGGCCATACAGTGGGCGACACTCGGTGAGTCCTGAGGAGGTGGTCTCACAGTCCTGCCACAGACCCTTGAAGGTGTAAACAGACGTCACCACATCCCCCTGCCTGTCCGTCACACTCCATCTGTTCATGGCAGTGGCTGCGATGATGGCCGCCGCACCGATCAGGCCCAAAATGAACCCACCGTTCTGCAGAATTGAGGGTGCCATTGTTTCCTCCTTCAGAAGCTGAGTGGCACAGTATGTGTTGTGTGTGTGTGTGATGGTTTGTGCCCAGTTTAAATGTTTAAATTTAACCAAATAGAAATGAGCAAAATAGATCAAAATAGACGATTAAATGCTGTTGCTGGTGTTGCTGCAGGTCAACGAGGTGAAGTAGAAGCACCAAAGGTGAGCAGGTGTGTGTGTGTTGAGAATGAAAATGGGCACGGTGGCACTTTGTAGTGATGGTGGAGTGGGGTGGTGACGGTTGAGTTTCACCCAGTGGGCGATTCAGCGTCATGGGTTGGGCTATCTCGTGGTGTGAGGTGTGGACACAGTGGTGATAGGCGCACCTGGCACCTAAATGAGGAATAACTGTTTCAGTGTAAACATGGAGACTGAATCACTGACTGCGCGGGGCTTTGTAAACCGTCGACAGTCGGTAAATTAGTGAGTAAACGATGCAGTAATTTGCCATATCAACTCTGTGACAAACTAAAAAATGATGCAGCACTGCAGAAAGACAAACATGCAGACAGACATCGATGAGGCAGAAATGAGTGCGTCACCCTATCAGGT
Source organism: Acanthurus lineatus (assembly GCA_029814665.1). Taxonomy (NCBI): domain Eukaryota; kingdom Metazoa; phylum Chordata; class Actinopteri; order Acanthuriformes; family Acanthuridae; genus Acanthurus; species Acanthurus lineatus. Next base: position 7,769,988 of record JAPZDV010000004.1, on the reverse strand, counting down.
GGAACAAAATGGTCTCTCAGAGAGAAAGTGAGACAAAAACAAAATAAAACAAAACATTTAACAATTGGAGATTCTTAATAATGATGGAAAAGTTCCAATCAGGCCTCAAGATGTTGCTTTTAAATGAGGTATAACAAGGCAAACCAGTATTGCTAAATCTTTTACACATCCACCAGGAGGCCAGAGGTCCGGATCAGCCACCAAGCTGCATCCCTCCACCTTTGGATTGATAAAAATTTTTGTGTTTTCTTTTTGTTCAAGGACACTTCAGCAAAATGAAAACTAAACTGCAAAGGTACTATATTTTAGAACGTACTCTTATGGGTGCTCTCCCCAAGTGAACACACTTTGATCTATTAGAGACAAAAACACCCTTTGGCTGGGAACCAAGTCCTGTATGTTTGATAACGTCAGACATGTACATGTATGTCTTACACTGAGAGTGAAACTCGACGGTTGGAGTCAGAGGCCTCATTCTCTCCTATTAACATTGAAACAAACAGTTCCTCATAATTCCCATGATTCAACTTTTCACCTTATCACTTTGTCAACAACTGGGGAGGAGAGAAGTTTCTTTTCATCGCTTATCATGAGCCTCATGCTGCCTCTCACAAACACACACATGGAAAAACAACAAAACTCGTACAGTGGTTACGAAATTTGAAGAGACCAGATAATTTAATTTTGCTTGTCAGTTCTGTCACTTCTGTTTCTAACATTAAAATGATACCTTATGATCTTTTGTCCTTTTTGTGCACCTTATCAGAAGATTAAAAGTCAGCTTGTTCAAATAAGAGTGCTCAGATAATCAGGAACATGAAAAAAAGTTTGATAGCAAACTTCCCTCTGTTAATACTAAAACTGACGTCTGACAGAAAATGGCATCAAACTGAAAACATTTAGAAATTACTACAATGACAACAATTACATATTAAATAATTTGAGAAAAAAAGATTTCGTAATGCGGATCATCTCAAATACAAACAATAACATTAAAGAAAAGATCCAACTTTACAAAAACATTGTTGATTAAACAGCAACTTTCTTAGAATTTCAAACTGATGCAGGTATCTGCTTATATAAAATGTTTTGGGGTAACTCCAAATTAAAAAAAAGGGTCAAATTATTAGTTATTATTAATGTTTGGTGGAAACATTTGTCAATCCCTTGTTAGAAACAGGCCCCCAAAGTCTACAGAATTAATCAGAAGTGCAAATTAAAACACAAAACACGGCTTTTGCAGGCTTCCTGCGTTCACTCATATCGACAAAGGCTTCATGTTTTTTGAGTTAGGCAGTAAAGTGGACACATATTCATCTGAGAAATTATGTGCGGGCACTGTTCTTTATTTTTTTTAACTGTTTTAAATTTACAGCCATGTCACAAAAGTAGCAAAATAGTATCTTTACATTAGCCCCAAATCTTCACTCTTCACAAAGAATAACAGGCTGATGTAGGGATTTGTTGAGTGTTCTTATTGGTCAGAATTAGGCAGACAAACATTAGGCTAGTTTATGGAACTTAATTGATCTAATTAAGTTCCATTAATCTGCGGAAACATGAACATATGATATTCAGTTTCGCTGTATTTTTTTATTTTTTTGTGGGATTAAAACCTGTTTTGCAGCCCAGTTCTTTTTCTTGTGTCATATTACATATTACATGGGGGAGGTCCAGTTCACAAACTTTTCCGGATACGTCTGCAAGTTTACCCGGCCAGTCACACACTGGAGCTGGGTGAAGTGTACGCGTCCATGCCGCTCTTGGTCATCCCTCCAGGGAAGAGAATATAGGCTACCTGCGGCTGTAATCCGGCAGCAGACCAGGCGCTGCAGTTACAGGGAACCACGTACCCTGGAGGGCTCGAGGGTGACGGGTGGGTGTGGGTATGTTGTCCGGGGCAAGCCAGCCCTCCTATCCCTCCAGGCTGGTATCCAAACGTGTGCGCGCTGAAGGGCAGAGCGCCGGCGGCCAAAGTGTGCGGTATCTCCGCCATCCGCTGGACAGCTCCGGTGCTGAACTGGGCCACCGGCTCCAGCAATGAGAAGGACGAGGAGGAGGAGGCGGGAGCGAGGAGAGATCTGGCTTTATCTCCGGGGACAAGAAACGAGTCCATAGAAAATCCTTTCAGATGCTCCGCCGCGTCCCCGAGGAAAGACGGCAGCGGGAAAATGAAACGGTCTCTCTTTAGGAGACTCTTGGGTTTGCGCCGGGGTCGGTACTTGTAGTCCGGGTGCTCCTTCATGTGCTGAGCCCGCAGCCTTTTGGCCTCGTCGATGTACGGACGTTTCTCGGAGTCGGAGAGCAGCTTCCACTCCGCGCCGAGTCTCTTGCTGATTTCTGAGTTGTGCATCTTTGGGTTCTCCTGGGCCATTTTCCTCCTCTGACCTCTGGACCACACCATGAAAGCATTCATTGGTCTTTTGATGTGATCTAAAGGTTTTGCCATATCAGAAAGTTACACATTAATTAATAAAACAGACAAGGGTCCTACTTTAAATTAAGTCACCTCTTTAAAAAGCGCATGCTCCTTTCGTGCGTAAAAAGAAAAGAAGTGCCAAAGATGGATTCAGTTAGGAAAATATTTTTCTGTTTGGTGAGAAAATACTAGAAACCGTAATTTATATTTAACTGAAGCATTTTTATAAAGTCGAGCGGAAAAGTACACAAAGCGCAAAGCCTGGGCGCATGAATGGGAGTCACACAGGACCAAGTTTGAAGCTTGTTATGGATGATGCTGGCATGTCAACTACTCATCACCACTCCACTGTCACGGCGGGTCAAGCCAATGGGAACGAGAGAGAGGGAGAACACTGTAATCTCTTCACAAAAAGTGACTGTACAACATTTCTGAGGGACTCCCTCCTTCCTCCTCCCCAACAGTTCAGTGTCTCTAAATTTCTACAATGCTTGTAAGGATTATGGACGGAAAAATATGAAGATCAATTTGCACTGCAGCAGCTGTATCTCTTAATGTAAATCCGTCACATTAAATCAAGGGTGCATTCAAAATGTAGGAAATACTAAGATCATGAGTCAAAAGCCCCAAACACCCATCATATCTTGAGAAAAGATTCTGATTATTTAGAGTTTTTATCACTGACTGGTAATATTTTCTAAAATTTTTATTGTGATTTAACATCTTTAAGGGGCTTTAAAGAGACAACACTGCACTAAAATAACAGCCTCACAGTTATTAAAACTCCCAAGTGGAATTATTGGGAAGTTACAAATCTGCAAAATAAAGTGTTAATGGTTTATTTACAGCGTGGAGCTCTTTATTTAGTTTCAGAAAATTCTCCAAGTTTCCAAGGAGAAATACTGAAAACTTGTGAAAAAAAGCCCAAAAAGTGGCATCAGGCTTAAAATAATGTCTCCCGAGTATTGTTAAAACTTCCAAATTTACCTTAAGACTACATGATTCCTCATAAAACAAAATGAAATGGAAAAGGTACTCTTACTCTTCAAAACATTCTCAAAACTCACAGAAATGTTCATTTGAATTCTTTCTCATGATGCCATGCAGGTTTCTCACCATGTGTGCAAGTGGCTCACCTCCCCCTCCTGCAAACTCAACAAAATCAGTATTAATTAGTCATAATAAACTGGCCCTCAGTGACTCTATTGGTTTTTACCTGTTTTCATAATTACTGCACCTTATCTGATCAAACACATGCTATTGAAATGACACTGGCAATAAATGTCTAAGCAATGACTTAACTATGAAATATATAAATCTGTATGTACGCTGCCACTCAAAGGAAGATATGGGTGCTTATAGGGAACAAAAGGAGTCTGCTGTATGGTGTATTGCAGGAAGCTCATTTTACTCGTACAAGGAGGAATTCAATGCCGGCTTACTGGGTGTCTAAGTGGAAGCTTCCAGGCCGCCTAAAATACACCCAAAATGGCTTCTGCAAAAAGGATTATTACCATGACAGAAGCATGATGCGCTCCTCTGCGGACTGACCTGTGGTGGTTAGTTGGAGCTCCTGGTTTAGGTTTTGGTAACGAAGATAAACGTAGATATCAGGGTACCGACAAGGAGGAGGCCTTTATTTCATTTACCTCCCACAATCAAAGACACAGCAGGCCTCTTCAAAGGCAGAATAAATGGACATAAAAGATCCAGTGGTGCCCACGGCGTCAGGGGTGGAGATGATAAGACGTTTTCAGAGAGTGTTTTTCTCTGGGCTTTCCTTGGAGCAGACGGGCTGGAGGGATAAAGTGATTGGCAGCAGGGGTCAGACAGTTGATCTGTCTCCTCATGGCTGTGCCGTTATCTACTTTGCTGTAGGTTCAGGCCTCGCACACAGGAGGCAACCACCGCCACACAGAGACAATGATTACTTCCGCATAGGAACCATGTTTTAGTGAGTCTTCTATGGTGAGAGGAAATACTGCCTGAGAGCAACAACATGAGAGTAACTGAAGGGCAGTTTGGAGAAATGTGTTTCCCAAAAAACTGCTTCTGTTATTCGCCATGATTTATTTTTATTCTTTCAGTGGTTTCAGTTGAGAGAGTATGTGTTTTTGTGTACTCAGTCGGTGTTTGGTGTGACTTCTAAGAAAGGGCAGCATTTCAACTCTGGAGAGATGAGGAGGGGGGAGAAAAAAGGGGGGTAATAAGAAAAACTGCCAGCAGCACAAAATGGCTGTCGTAATCCGGTTATCCCCTGGGCTCTAAAGATACTGGTCCTCTCCTTAGGAGTCTATCTTTTCTTCTTATGTCAAAACTGTCCTCCATGCACTCAGGTGGATTAAGGAGTCACACTGTAGAAAGAAATTGACAGGTACAGAAAGACCTGGAGGTGAAAAGGAGATGAAAGACGACACAGAGAGGCAGGCCGGGGTGCTCGTGCCGAGGGAGTGTGTCAACGACTGATGAGGACAGAATCTATCAAACCAACCCTATGCTGGAGAATAAAGCTCAGTGTTTTCTACTAATTAACTGTACTGATTAAGGGGCTAATAAATATCTGGTATCTTGAGATATGGCTTTACTTCACAGAACGCTTTAAAGGTTGGACAGCTGTATTGTTCACTGATGCTGCTGCATTATCTGACTTGGGTTATATTAGGTATTTATGCTATATTATAAAATAATCAGAGTAAATGGAATTTTGGATAATATAAATATATACTGTCCAGATTTCATCTTCATTTGGTAAAGAAGACTCCAGAAAAATGGGCTCTCATTCACATTTGCTGCTGCAGGAAATGTTTTTAGACAATGTCCCGATGGCTTCCAACTTAACTGATTAATTTTAAATTATCACTGATTTGTAACTTTTTAGGCACAAATGCCAAAGTGACCTGGTTACAGCTTCTCAGATTTACAGATTTTCTTTTTAAATGTGGATTTCTTTGGAATTTGAAGCATTTTAACGAAACAAGCAAAGTGAAGATGTGACCTTGGAAAATTCAGATTTTTTTCATTTTCTGCCCTTTCATGGACCAAACAATTCATCCATTACTTATTAAGTAATGGATGAATTGACTTTGAAATTAACTGTTAGTTACAAATAATAATTTCACCCATGTTTCCCCTTAAAGGAAAATTTGAATAAAATAAATTAATATTTTGGTGTCTTATGTATGTGTTTTGAGATTTCCTGCATTTTGATGTTCACTCTATATGCAGAACCAAACAAACAGAGGCGGAGTGGGAAAAATTAACAAATTATTGACACAAATTTCAAGTGTCCAGACTATGAATTTGCAGAAATGAAGGCCAAGGTCGTTATGCCATCACAAGGCCCATCGCTAATGTTTGAATCCTGTTTGATTCACCAGGTCTATTTGTTTTGATTTGCTGCATGTCACATTAAACCTGATTTTAGAATATCCTCAGTATGAATACACACTTTTATTCCTGCAATCACTTCACAGTGGACTTCTTCTGTTGTGACCTGGTGAAAGAGTTTTTTTAATCGGTTATGTGGAGAGTTCAGATGCACTCATACTTCAAACTTTGTCATTTCAGCTCCAAATAAATACACTGAAATCCAGAAACTACATTCAAGTCCAACAAGAGTTTCTGACACTTCTGAGTAGTCCATTAGAGAACATTTCAGGGGGAAAATCCCCAAGATTTTCACTGCTCTGGGGGGATTTCACTAAATCTTGTGCTTATTCTCATGACACTTAGGAAAAGTGAGGCGGTTTTAATAGCTTTCCCCCTGACACATTGATGGTGGAATATATGCTCTGGCTCTGTGGGAGATAGCTCCAATCCCCAAAGGGTTGAAAGAGAGAGAGGGTGGGGGTCTGCTCGTCTCTGCCTGCCACTACACTTTCATAAGGCCCCATCTAAACTAAATTAATACACTTCCTCTAACATCTGAGGATAAACCTGAGGACCACATTACTGTGGCAGCCCCTATCAGCCAGCTTGTAATACAACCGAGTCAGCAGTCAATGAGATACATTTGCAACCAGGCATTTGTCAGCGACTCAGTTCCACAGAGGAAGGAGATTTAAAATGTCCTGCAGTAAATTAAGTGCTGCTTGAAAAGTGAAAGGTGCAGCCTAAGCAGGCGGCTGCTTACTTTAAATGACAGACTGGTTAAGAGGGTGATGATGGTGTGGTGATGGAGGGAGGAAGAAGCTGAACCGGGGCGAGAAGTTGTTCTGATCATGGATTTTACACATTGGAAACTATTTCACCTCTGAATATATGACCCTGTTGAATTGAACTTTAATCTTTACACATGATCAAATTAATCACGTTACTGTTTTTCTACATTTTACTATGACACAGTATGACAGAATATAAAACTGTAAATTGTCCTTAGTGACTGTGTGGTACACTAAAAGATCTGATGCCAATATTTCTGAGGGGCACAAGTGAGGCTCAGAGAAGTCACTTCTAAGTAGAGAGTTTAATTTTTTTTTAATCTAATTAAAAGTTTAAAAATTGTTTTAGTGTGATACAGTGATGGGTTTAAAGAGGATGAATCAAGATTGAAGTTATAGTAAGGAAACAGCTTGTTTTGTCTTTGCTTGTTTTACCTATCAAACCGCTATATTATCTTATCAAAAGTTACTGAATGAAAACCAATCATGTTGTATGTAGTTAAGCATTTGAATAGGTCATTAATAATGTTTTTTAGCCCAAATCTCTGTTAATTTACAAATTAACCTTGGGTTTTATGTATGCACTTGTATGATATTATTGATTAATTAACCATAAATGAAGCACTCAGCCTTATGTCAAACCCATGAGTTATTTTGAAGGTGGAAGCTATAAATGTTCACAAACATTTTGTCCTCCTTTTAATTTGTTTCTTAAGGGTTTTTTTTAGCTTTAAGGACCATATGACAGTGTTTCTGCATTTTAAGGGTATTTAAATATTTTTTTGTCAAAACTTTCTGTAATTTTTTACATTTTAAAATGTGTTTTTAATTCAGCAATCTAGCAATTTTGTTTTACTGTTTGTCTTACTAAGCATGTGTGCTATGTTATTGTTGTGCAGAAGAAAACAGAAGATCTTTAATAGCTACTACAGTAGCCCATAATTAAAATAAAATATGCAAAAAACAAAAGGATGATACCAATAAATATTTGTTCTGGTAATCAGTTTCTGTCTGCTGAATACTTCAAGAAGATTTTGATGTAGCTGGTGAAATAAGATGTAGTTGCAATAAAAGTGGAACTAACACAAGACAAAGAAAAGATGTCTAAACACCGTTTCCCTACCTTTATAGATTGCTTACTCACCAATAAATTAAAAAAAAAACCTAATATAAAACTGTGAGTTATCAGCAACTTTCTTTTGCATTTAAAGAAACTCTTGCCATATTTACAAGGGGTGGGCACAGGAAAGAGGAACTTTAAATATACAAAAACTAACAAACTTAATAGTATGAATATGACAGAGCATGGTGCCACTAAGAGGCTTATAGAAATAATGGAAATAGTGTATCTCCTGTAGGGATGATATGCTTGCTGTTACAGAAAGGGAAAGAGACTGGTATTTACAGAGATATCTCCTGGACTCGTGTTAAGCAGAGCAGTGGCTGTCTTGAGCCAGACTGGAGGGAGGGGAGCACAGATGCTGTCACAACAGCAAGCTCAGATAAGCTCCAACTGGGTGAAGACAGAAAGGCATTAAGTGAGCATATTTTTGAGTAGTCTGGTGCTCCTCCCTTGCCACTGAAGAAAGATTGTGCTCACTTTAAATATAGGTAGATGATTCAACGTCAGACTATTTTGCTGCAATCATCTGCATGTGTGTTTTTAGCTCTTGGAAATCAGATGATACATTTCTCTTTGCATGGATGATGAGAAAGAAGAAACCAAGTAACTTCTGTGCATGCGCTTACCTTTATCTATACTGTATCTGTACTACTGGGGGGAACTTGCAACAAAAGCAAGAGTTCACCTAACAGACTATAAAATTCCACCTCATTGAACAATACCTCGAGGGTAAAAAAAAATGGGCTCGTCCGGGATTTGAACCCGGGACCTCTCGCACCCAAAGCGAGAATCATACCCCTAGACCAACGAGCCGCTTGTGATACACTCTGAAACAACAATTTATATCATTATGCCATCACACACCGACGTATTGTATCTAAGTATAGTATGGTTATAGAAACAATCGTCTAGTTTTACATCGGAAACAATCGTTATATTCAACAAAACTGTTCATGATTTCAAGAGTAATGCAGGATGGAACAGAACTAAAGCTAGTCGACAGTGCTTCTAGCTACAAAGCTAACAGGTAGCCAGTTTAGTTTTAGGTTTTTAGTGGGCTTACGTTGGTTTACTGCACTAAATGAGTTAATTAACCACCATATTGACTTCAAATGGCTAATATCCCTTTGAGGAAAAATGTTTCAGTGAAGTAAACAGGGCTGTCTCTTTCTTTTATTCATATACAGCAGCTATCAGTTTGGTCAGCCTACTTGTTCAACATAGCATGTTCATCACTATGCAGCTGTAGTTTATTCATTTCCTGATACATACACGGTCAAAATAGAAAAAAATGGATTGGATTCCTTGAGCTTCTCACCAATGCGTTTTTTATCTCTGCTCAGTTCCACATAGTCGACACCCCACCCAACCACCACAAAAAAGAAAGAAAGCAAAGAAAGAGAAAAAAACAGTTGCTATTGCTCTTTCCAGTCAAAATGGAGCCTTGGCTCACTCCACTAGAGTTCATGTTCAGATGTTCACTGGTAAATTGATTAAAGAGCATTTGCAACTGCAAAGGTACCACTATGTTGTTGTAAACATGTTTAGTAAAGCTGTTATGTCACTGTCTTAAAAACGAAATGTGAAGTAAAAACGTATTACGTCTGAGACCAGTGGCGTACTTAGGCTGTTTGATGAGCAGGGAAAAAACAAAAAAGGGCACCAGCTGTACTTGCGGAGCCAAACAGTGGATGGATATGATAGTGTTGGCCACGGCTTTGCCCATGAGTTAAGCTAGCGCTGTGAACAGGAAGTTAGATATCCCTATTTCTGATTTCAGCCCCCCATATTGTAAAATAGGCCTATTATGCTGCGACACAACTGATCTCTAAAAGAATATTAAAAAATCTAACAAAAGAACAAAAGGAGCATTTTCCATTATAGAGCCATCCTATGAGGATGCACTGTCTTGTATATGGGAGCATGTAGAGGCCATCTAATTTTCATTCATTGATATCCTTTAGGGGCACCCAAAGGACACTTTATCACTTTTTTTCCACTGAAAGAGCACCTGAAATGACACTTAATTTTTTTTTATCTACCGTGGGGGCGTCCAAAAGAGCACTGTCACAGCGTTTTTCCAAACCCCTCAAAGTGCGTCACTGGCTGAGACATGAAATTGATGGTGAACCTGCAGTGGTTGGACGGACAGGCAGATTGTTCCTTTGGCATTTTTCCAGCATAAATGACAAACTCATCAGTTGAGCACTTTTGCATTTCACTTAATTGTAAACTGATTACCTTAGAGTTTGGACTGCCTTCTTAATACCCAGATTATCAATCCAGTCAAAAATCTGCAGGTTAACAGATAATGAAAGGATATATCATTAGTTTGTACTAATAGTAATTACAAGCTGACATTTCCTCCCTATGAAGATTGATTTGAGACATGTCATGTGGAGCCAAAGACAGGAGATAGTTAAATAAGTTTGATCAACTGCAGCTGTAACTTTTTTTGGATAATGAACCAGAGAAAGATGCAGATTTTCTGAAATGGCACTCATGGGAACGATTTCCAACCCTGTTATAAACCTTTGATTACTGCTTTAGTGTACACTGATAGTATCTATCTAGTATAGTATCTAGTATTTTTTTTTCTTTACTTTAATTACCTGACCTTTACATTAGTACACACACCTCACCAGTAACATTCACGCATATTATTTTCTTGTGTGTCATAGATTCGTAGATGTGCTTTTATTGTGCAGGTGTCAGTCATAATTTATAGTAAGGGGAAATCCTGACACCTCGTGGACAGATGAACCATTACAGCTTATTTGATTGCATGTCTCTGTGTCTTGATGCCTCCAGTATTACGACGTAACTGTTGAGACTCTCTAAAGACATTGACCAGAACCTGCATAATGTTGGAGTTTGTAGCAAACACATGGTCTTTGTACATAAAACTGTTGTATCTGTCTCTCTTGATCTTTGCAGCCTCTTGCAGTATATCTATTAATTAATAGATAGATAGATAGATAGATAGATAGATAGATAGATAGATAGATAGATAGATAGATAGATAGATAGATAGA
>JAPZDV010000004.1:7708713-7759151 GCA_029814665.1 Acanthurus lineatus | reverse complement strand
AAAGCTTTCACTTCCTCTTCACATGCTTGAACCAAAAGACATCAGGAATTAACTAGAAACCAAGCCCAAAAACCAAAACTCAAATCATGCTGCACTCAAATATTATATTATATTATAATGTATTATATTATATTATATTATATTATATTATATCATATCATATCATATCATATCATATTATATTATTATATTATATTTTTATTATTTTTATTATTTTATATTATATTTATTATATTTTATTTAAATTAATGTTTGAGCCCTTAACTAAGGTTGTTCTGATACCAATGCTAATAAGAGAAATGCCTTTGATAGTGCCTGAAATACAGGATCTGGTAATCAGGATTACACAAGTCTGTGCAATAATCTGGCACCACAGGCTTTATTAGAAGCCCTGCTGCCTCCCTCCTGTATGCAACTTGACATATTTCTTATTGCACAAGTAGAAATAATCAATAACAGCATGAAACTTGTTAAATTTTAAGCACATCCAAACATAACATTTATAGACATTTAGTGATATACACTTAGTGATTATAATAAATATATATACAGTATATGTACTCTTATTAACACGCTGGTGTCAGATCAGTACATAGTGTTGACCATTTCAGCTCAGGGATGACAGTCTGTATCTGGACTAAACAAAAGGGACATCAGAGCATCTTAACATGAAACTTACTGTCTAACTTGCGCATTAGTTTGGGCCTCCTCTCCTCAGGCAGGTAAATGGTCACATAATAAACCGGCACCCCTGACAGTGCAATGCCAATTCCTATGAGAGAATTGATGGTGTCTCCATACAGAGGGACGATGACTAAGAACAGGCTGCACAGACAGTAGATGAAGGGGAAGAACAAGGTCAACTGTGGAGGAAAAAAACAACAACAACAACAAATCTGGTTAGTTTGTAAGCCTGATGTCTGAGTATCATGTGTCTCCATGATGATGATGATGATGATGATGATGATATGGAAACTACAGAAATTGAACAATAGCTGCTTCAGATCAGGTTCATAATCAGAGGAGGCAAAACATGTCAGACCCTCTAAACATGTTGTTAAATCTTGTAACTAAATACATGCAAATGTCTAAATTTGTTTTCCTTTGTTTGTTTGACATATTAAGATAGAAGTTTGGTGACCTCTGTTTATCCCCTGAATCATCAGTCTCCCATGAATCCCCTTCACTTTCCTTAAACTGTAACATATGTATTTTTCACATTTTCATATGCTGAAATGTTGCATAATCTACCCAGAGACAAGGCCAACACAATTTAACATTTTAATACTAATATCACATAATATATAGTATACGTATAGCTTTTAATCTTTTGTATTTCTTTTATATTTTGCAGCTTAACTCTTGTCATAATCACATGTTCTGATTGCACATTGGCCTTGTTTCTGCACAACCCTGAGAGCATTTCATCCTGGATTCATTGAATGAGCATGAGACAAATAAAAACTGCCTTGAATGTTGACATCTGGGATCTGAATGTACCTACAGATGGAACAAAAAAACAATATTTGAGACAGGAATGAACAATCAACTTACATAAAACCTGTTGTTTGTTGCTTTTCACAAGCTGTTAAACTTTCTATGTGTCTCATCTCTCTGTTTTCACCTCCTTCATCCATCTTTTCTGTCTGCTGGATAATCATCCTTCCTGGACCTCTCTCTTTTTCTCTCTCTAGGCTGTTGGTTCCTCATCCAGATGTTTGGATCTGGATCATAGTTCCTCAGGAGATTAAACCTCTCCCTCTCTTCTAAGTTTAACATGCTGTAATGTCCTGATCTCCCTTTGCATGTATGTTTGCCCCCTCTTTCTCTGTAAATGCTGTGCTGCCTCTTATGTGTTTGTGTGGCCTCAGTCCAGGTCTCAGTAACTGAGAGGAGCTCCTGAAGCTCAGGTTCCTCATATTTAAGCCATCTGAAGTTGCTTAACTCTTGCTTCATGTTCTGCAGTCCACATATATCTGTATTTTTGACATCATAACTTGTCTCTTCTATGATTTATTGTGCATATAAGATAACCATTTCCAAAGGGGAGGGGATACTGATCTGTATCCATGTTCAAACTCCTGTGAGGCAAATTTAAAGCATGTGATTTTTTGTTTTGTATTATTCATGTAAGCATGTGTACTCTATGTACTGTCTAAATGTATTTGAATTCAGTGAGAACATGGAGGACTGAGTACCTTCACGGGCCGGTGTCTGTCTGGCTGAGTGATGCGCAGGTAGATGAGGCCAACCACAGACAGACCCACATAGAGCCAGTAGCTGAAGCTGAAATAGTTGATGAGCTGGAAAACGTCCTCCACACACAGGAAGATGAGACCCATCAACCCCTGCAGCCACACGTCAGAACACATAGTCATGTATTTATGAGTTCCTTCACATTGTGTCATTGTTTTCATACATGCATGTGAGAAATCTGATATCCATTGTATAGCAGAGTAAAATAAATGGCCCTCACGTTGAACAGCAAGGCAGGCATAGGTGTGTAGCGCTCCAGGTGAATCAGACTCAGACTGTTGGGCAGGTGGCCCTCTCTGGCCCCGACGAAAAACAACCTGCACAAACAACAGAGATTGGTAAGCTGTCAGGAAATTATTCATCATGATATGAGCCTCATATCAGTGCCTGTTCAGTACTTCCTGTTTACCGTGAGGCAGCAATGATAGAAGCATTAAGTCCTCCGTAGCAGGACATGGCCACTGAAACAGGGATGATCCATTTAAACGGCCCCAGGACTTCATTCCCAAATGTCTGCAGGATCACATTCATATTTACTACAAATGTTACACAATAAACCTAATTACACACATTTTTTAGAAGACTCTCTCAATGCATCGGACTATTTTATTGTCAATATCATGCAAGCGACTTCAACACTGAAGTCAGACTGGAAAAAGTGTCTGGCTTCAAGTAGAGCAGGACTATCTTTAGCAGAGGAGTGAATTATCTCTCTCGGGTGACCGTTGGTTTCTCACCACAGCGACGGCATCGCTGGCAAGCAGAGATGGAATGTCCAGAACCACATAGTACGCCACGTTGGTCAGCAGGTAGATGATGGTCACTATGGGCATGGAGATGGCGATGGCCAAGGGGAGATTCCTGCAACGACAACGCAGAGCAGTCACCGAAAACTGCAGATGATAAAGTTCTGTTTAGTTCATTGAAATAAGAATAACAAAAACCAAAACAAAAAGATGAAATTTACTATGAACTTAAAAGACTTTAAAAAAATACAGTAGCTAAATTTTTGGCCACTTGGAGGCAGCAAAACAAGCAGTAAAAGCATACCTACAATACACAAAAATAGAACCTGTAATGTTAAATGGCTAATGTGTGAGGACAAAGTTATACTTTCCATTTCTGCAAGTACACAAGGGTCAGCTATGGTCAACCTGGCACACATTTCATCAGGTTGGATGTCATTAAGCTCTGTGCAGACATCCCAATACCTCTAATTTGTTGTGACCTTGCTGACTTGTTCGGACTTGTCCATGCAGCCACCAAACAGCAGTCCTGTGGATGCTGATCCACTGTGCATGTGTGGAAGCCGTCCACATGCCAGAATCCAACAAGTCTGCCAGGAGCCCCGGGCATCAGTGGTGTCTGCAGCTGTCTGTGTACGTGTGTCTCAGCCTTAGCAAACAGCTGCCTACTAACACACCCAGCAGTTGTAGAGAACCATCAGCAATAATGTGGATTCATGTTTTTGTCCTCCTGACAAATGAGAGCAAAATACTCAACATATTTTGGTTCTCCACCAATTCCTGAAGGAAGCAGCCAAACTCTAACTTTAATTTGGAGCCAGGCATGTTGAGTACAGTTGGGTTTTTTTAAGCATTTTTGTGTGTAAAAAGCATAGCTGCCTGCTGTGTAAAGAAACAAGTTAAATGAGAGCAGTGGGACTGAACCAAAAGGTAAGCCAGATCACTGAGCTAAAATATGCCACAAGTCCACCACAGAGCTGAGGGTAAGGAAAGTGTAATAAGAAGAGGTTTTCTCACTTCATCACCACTACAAGGTCTTTTCCTCTGTGTGTTTGTGTGTGTGTGTGTTACCTTTCTGGATTCTGAATCTCCTCAGTGACAAAATTGAGTGTATCCCAGCCGGAGTAGGAGAACAGGGCTGAGTAGAGAGCCAAAGCCATGGCTCCAGGATCTGTGGAGGAGCCCTCGAATGCCCCCTCCAAGTTCTGTGTTTCTCCTACAGAAAGAGAAGTTACAGTATAAAAGCACATTTAGTTAATAAATCAACTTTGATGCTTTTGTACTTGTATGCAATCTTACCATAAGACAATTTCAGGAGTCCAACAAGGATGATGAGGAAGAGCGATGTCAGTTTGACGTAAGTGAAGATGTCCTGTACCAGAGTCCCCCACTTTACATAGGCACAGTTAATGAAGATGAGCATACCTGAACAAACCACAGGGGAAAAGGTGATGAATAAACCTCCTTCTACATGACTGAACCAAGCTGAAGCCTCTTGTCCTGATGCCCAGGATTGTCCTTTGTCTTTGTCACAGGAGGACACATTCTGCATGAGGGCACAGAATCTAAAACTCCCTCCTTCACTGAGCAGCTCATGGCTCCTTGCATCGCTGCTCTCTCACCCAAATACCACTTTTGCTGTCCACATTCTTCACAGCACAAAGCCAGGCTCGTATTTTTACAGGACTGGACTGGTGGTGTAACTCTAGCTGATGCCAGTTTCACACACACAGGCATACTGGGTTTGATACTTGAGGAAATGGATAGCTAAAAAAGCACTAGGGTTATTTAATGACTCACAACTTGGTTTTTGGACATACTGTCATTTATAGGTATAATTCCTCTGTAATTAAAAAAAACATCTACACTAATAAATATCATTTTTGCCGTTTGACCGTTCACCAATGAAAATTTACTCATTAAAGCTTTTTTTTAAGGGGCATCAAAGGTTATCAGGTGTCGTATGCTGTACAGATAGTAAAGCCCCTTCAAGGAAATTTTATTTGTAGTACAGAAAACTTGCTTAAAATGCAAACTTACATTGTAAATCATCCTGAGATTTGGCTGACTTGTGTCTTTGTTGAAAAAACCCCGCACTGGGTTCTTTCCCTGACACTGACACTCACCCACAGTCATACACACACCACAGAGCATGCAGTTACACTTCTGCTTTAGCGAGCGAAGTTGATAAAAATGAGAGAAAAAATTGAAACATTTACTCTTTATTCAATGCATGCCCTTTATCCTGTGTATCCCCTGTGTGTGAGGGTGTTGAAACCAGTGCAGAAATGGCAAACTGTAACCAATTTTGAAACTTAATATGGTGCCAGGTAATTACTAACTGTAAGTACATAAAAGGGCTATTGCTTAAAAAACTTCCAACCAAAACAGAGTCTGATTTAATGAGAATCTAAAGGGGTTGCAACTTTACGTTGAAGTGTTTGATCTGCAGCTTTAGGGAGATTGATAAGTAAATGGCTGAAGGTGAGAGACAGTTTCAAAAAGCCTAACACTAATTTTTCCAGATAGTCACATCTTTTGTTCACACTTGTAGCACAGCAGAATACATGGATGCCATCTTTGCAGAATAACAATAGTTATTATCATAACTGTCTAAATCAGAGCTCCTTAATCTGGGTGAGATGTGTCTGAGGATGCTAAATCAGGTGAATAGAGAGAGTTGCAGAAATTCAAATCATCTTCTAACTATGAATGACTCTAACCATAATGGCCCTCACTCATTGAAATCCTTTTTAATCTTGAAGAGAGGAAGGTAATCTGAAGGTGCCAAATAAGGCCAACAGAGTTGGTGTTGGACAATTCAAATCCCCATCTCCTGAAAGGCAAAGATGAAGGCCAATGTCCATTTTCTGCTTTTTTGCAATTGCATGAGAGACTTTAGACTCCAAAGCTCCCACATAATCACTCAAAGAGTGAATATGACTGTAATGTGACTGTAATTCATTTCCTTATACCTTAATGTCACAAACTTATAACTAGCCCTCATAGTTAACATTGCTCCCTGAGGTCATTGAGGGAAGCTGGGTGAGGCCAAAGAAGCTTGAGGTGTGAAAATTACAAACACAATTCAGTCAGCTTGTTCTGCCTGTGTGTTTCTGCAACCTGTGTAGTTTACACAAACTTTTATGTTTCATATCAAGCAGAGCACATCTATGACTAAAAGAACATATTTTAATGTTAAATACTATATTCTACCTACTGAATTTTCAGACAAAGTCTAAATCTCCCTGATCTTTTATTCTGAGTAGTTAACTAAAACTAAACCTCATCTCACACATTTATTTGGCATCAAGAGAGGAAGAGAGCTTCTTACAGATGCAGGCTGCAGCAATAAGCCGGACAGAATCATACGGTGCCTGGCAGGTGGGGTAGACGGCCTCCAGCAGGTAGTTGGCGAAGGTCAGTGAAATCACAGCCTGACTTGCCGGCTCGATCAGCAGGATGGACGTCCACAGACGGATGAAAGCAAGGAAGCCTCCGAACGACTCCAGGATGTAAGCGTAGCTGGCTCCAGACTTGGTGATGGTGGTGCCGAGCTCTGCGTAGCACAAAGCCCCAAACACAGAAAAAATACCCCCAATGGCCCAAATGAGCAAGGACAAGCCGTAAGAGCCGCTGTGCATGAGCACACCCTTTGGTGAGACGAAGATCCCAGAGCCAATCATGTTTCCAACAATAAGACAGATTCCATTCATGAGGGAAATTTCTCTCTTCATCTGCATTTTTTCTTCTCTCTTGCTGTTTGGGGCCTTTAAGTCCTCATCAGACGGGGCCCGTGGACTTGGGCATATCGTCTGAGACATGACCCCCATCTTCTGCCTCAGATCCCCCATAATTGCAGAACTGATGTGGCAATGACAGGACAACAAGTAAAGAGGATTATTCCAATTCATCAGTCAGAATACACTCTTGTTCCATATAAATACAAAATCCTTTTTTTTAACGTACTGTTCCTTACAGTTCCTATTGTGTAATTGTAAAATTCAAGGCTCAAAAAAGTAAAAGCTGATTATACCAAACGTCCAGAATACAAGAAAGACCAGACAAGAACGATACACTTGTATAGAATAGTACTTAATTAAATGAAAGAAAAATGTGTGACAAGGACAAACAGTGAACTTACTTTCTCTTCTTATTCCTGGCAGATCAACAGGTGTGTTTGTTCCTCTGAGCATGTGGACTTGTTCAGGTCAGATCTCTGCTCCTCTGAACCATGCAGGGAGATCACATCTGAGTGGTAGCAACAGGACGGTCGATTTTGCAATCTTTGCAGCCCGGCACACCAACAACCAGTGTTTTTCCAGCACCAGGAGAACTGTGCTCTCGTGTTCCCCTCCCCTGTGCTATTTTCAGAGTAAACCTTGTCCCTGGCCCCAAGAGAACCAGCGACAGCCAGGACAGAAGAAGCCAAGCAGCTTCTCGGTCAACTTACAGCTTACAGACTGTAGACTGTGTGATTTAAAATATGCTGTGATTCTGATATCAAACAATAACTTGGTAGACTGTGACTGGGCCAACAGTTGCTGCTCTATCAGTCACTTGTTCAGGTGTTGGGACAAATCATGAGACAGCAGTCTATGATCACCCTGTCTGTGTAGGAGCAAGACACCCAGAGTGAAAGAGATGCAAACAGCTCTTTCTTTTATTGCCGTTCTGCACCTTTTTGTGACTTTTTCTATCTCTTTTGGATTTTTTGTTCCTTTTTTTTGTAATTTCCCATCTTTTTTTACATGGTTTTGTGTTGCTTTGTGTTTGTTTTGTGGCCTTTTGTGTACATGTTATGTCTTTTTGTTGGTATTTTGAGTCTGCTTGTGGTTGTTTTGTGTCTCTGTATGGATATTGTGGTCCTTCACTCTCTTTTTGCATCTTTTTGAGGTCACATTATGTCACATTATCTTCAGAGCCTTCTAGTCAGGTCTTCACCCAGTAGTCTTGTTCAGGGTTCCATGGCTATACATAGACCTTGTACATGTTGGTATTTTAATTAGCGGTTACAAGTAGATGAGAACATTAAATTAGTTTACTGTGCTAATTGTTTTAATATCATGTCTGTGTTCATTAAATTAGCATTAGATTACAGTAGCTATGATACACATCATGGGTCTTTGAGTGTGTGTGGCTTTGACAGGGAAGCACAGGAACAGATGCTGGCTGACAGATGCCAATATGAATTGATTAGTGAGAGAGTCAGGGGCAGACTGGAGCTTCTGGAGGAATAAACACTTTGAGTCACACTGAACGCCTCTTGGATCTGGAGCCATTCATCGTCAGGTGGAGGCTCAGAGCTCAGAGTTTGTTCAAATTTGGGGAAAAAAAAAAAGATGATTTTTCTTCTAGTCATTTCTAGTCTCTCTTTGTTAACTGTGAGTGCTAAGCTCAGTCAGACTGAACTGAAAACAAACATTTGTACACTTGCATATGGCTACTATACTGTATTCTGGCTGTTCAGGATGAATAAATACAATATGAATAGAAATAAAAATATAAGAAAGGATATTTAGTACAGACCTAGTTAATATTTCCCCAAAATTGACGTTTCATAAAAAGAAATAAAGAAGAAAAAGGAAGGCAGGTAGGAGTGAACAGAACCCATTTTAATGAAGTTTCATACAACATATAGACAATCCTAGTTCCTGTTGAAACCACATTAACTAAATTTAATGTAACATTTGTTTTATTGATCAACTGACACCGACATGGGCACTAAATAATGCCTGTATGCTGCAAAAGGCAATACTACATGTATCAAATCATCACGTAACAAAAAACAATGTGTGAGTTATTCAGATCTCACATGGAAATATATATATGTATATATATATAAAAAAGATGAAACTATCATCTACAATACAAAATATGTTACAACATATTTAGGCTATCAAACTTGTAGCATTTCTACTCTCTGTTCTGCTTGATATGTGTGTAAAAGGCTTTTGCATGTTACTCAACTTGAGACTGAAAGCAGAATATGAGGCACAGTTATCAAAGACAAGGCAATACAAGTCCAACATAATGGAAGCATATCGACCTTGCTCGGCCTTCCTGTTGTCATTAAATGACATAATATCATTGAGTATGATTTCCTGTAACCAGGAGTGACCAGTGTGGTTCATTCTTCAGTGTGTGAGTCACAGTACATCCTAAACTGAACTGTGATTTTCTACTTTTTACACAGATGATGAGGAACATGTGCATCCATTTAAATGAAAAGGATGAAATGTATTTTGTTAGTGATGGGAACAAAAACTATTCTGCGGCAGATTCAGAGTTGGTACAGGCAGCAAAAGCCACAGCTACATTATTTATTTAAGGACCCATTAAGGGAGTGAAGGCAGTGATGTAGACAATAAGGCTGCTGATGACACACAGTACACAGATGCATACACACTCGAGCTGAAAGGTTAAGTCACTTGTTCCATTTGTCATTGAAAATAAATAATCCTGCAGCTGTTTGATATTCGATTAATCAGTAGTCATTCTAAAGGAAAATACCAAAAAAATCCATCCTGTTAAATGAGATTATTTGCTGGTTGTCTTTATCCTCTTTGATAGTAAATTGAACATCTTTGTATTTTAAACTGCAGGATGGATAAATCAAACTACTTGGTAAAATCATCTTGAGTTCTGGAAACAGTTTAGACCACTATTAAATAAAAAAAAAACAAAAACGTTTGGTTGCAGTCCTGTTACACATTCACACTCACATACACAAACATGACTATAAAGAGGACTGAAAGTACCACCTGCATCATGGAAACGACTTCTGCTGATGAACTTATGTTGTATGTATGACTGAAGTAACAATAAACCCTATGACCTTTGACAAAATATTACTTCCATTGATACAAGTAAACCACTGCTACTGTCCTAATGTATACAGTATATGTGTATAAAGAGAGATACAGTTATTTTATAAACACACATTTGAGTCCTTATTAGTAGATTAGGAAGCACAGCTACAGTAGAAAAAGTTTTAGGAGTGAGGAGGGGCTGCTTGGAAGCAGGTAAACTAAAAGTTTGCTACAAGCGAAGCAGGTTTAATCATTCAGCAGGCTGTCTGACGCCTCCGCAGAGCAGCTCAGTGCAATCAAAACTGTGAAACTTACTTTTAAATCTCAAGCTCAGAGATGAGTAAGTATCCAGATGAGTCTGAAGTGTCTAATCATTTAGAAAAATGAGAGGTGACTTGAGTTTAAGAAAAAGAGTCAGAGGGCAGATCACTTTGACCCACTTTTAATCTGGACACAGACGTGCAGACACACACACACTCCTCTCATTCTTGGTGTTATATTACGATCTCAACTTCCTCTCTACTCTTTGCCTGGGGACTTTCTTTAGCTCAGAGGCAGAAAAGAGGGACAGAAAATAGGGCCAAGGCAGGGACAAAAATTTTCCACAGAGCCACGTAACTGCCGTACCAAAATCGCAGGTCATTCCAGCACTTCAGCTGAGTGACATGAAGCTGTAGCGTTCGACAGAGATCACTATCATTAGCTCTGAAGTCGTCCTGCTGCAAAAATAACTGTGCATTATCTCACTAAGACACAGACGCTGCTTGTGGCTGCAAGGGCCACATGCTCACTCACTTCACTCAGGTGGATTGTTAACAGATGACTACATCATAGTTTTGGGTTAAGATTGCTACAATAATGATAATAGACTTTGTTTGATGTAAGTCGTTCCTTGTGGCCACTGGCCTACTGTCATCTACTCAAATCAACTGAGTGAATCGAGAATGTTTGCATTCAACAAATTAGGCTACACACTCACACATAAAAACACTGGGCTACAAATTTATGCCTTCACATGATGCTAACTGAGCTTTGCAGACAAAAGCACGTACCAAAAAGGAGAGAAACCCTGCCAATACATCCATTCAGAATGAAGAGACTATAAATAAACCATCCAATAAATCCAAAACATTGTTAAATAAAGTACTGATTCAGTCAAAATCTTGTGATTCTGATTATACAGAATAAACCCTTTGTCTTGAGCTGATGAGCGGAGAACTTCAAAGCCAGAAGCTTAGTTTGTACCTGTGATTCTTTTTGCTCAACCATTTGTTCCTCTGTCTTACTGGCTGGCTGTAAAAGACTAACAGGAACCATGTGGACCTTGATGCCGACTTGTAGTGTCCAGATGGCACAAACTATAATCTGGATTGTTTCTTCTGTTTAGCTGTGACTGCTGCTACACGTTCCTGGGGATATTATAGGACATGGACAGCGGCGGTGCACTTGGGAGGACGGGTGTGGCAGCAGAGCTGATTTCCAGCGGATACGGCTGGAGACCCATCTGTTTGTTGTCGTGCAGCTTGCGGACCACAATGCGGCAGAAGTCTTCGTTGTGTCGGTGACAGTTGTCCAGGAGCTGGCGGACCTTAGCTGTGCGGGTGGGCTGGTTCACCACCAGTTCGTAATCCTCACGCATCAGCATTGAGCGTGCCAGCAGGGCGTCCAGGCTCTGGTTCAGACAGGCCTCTGTCATCTGGGAAACAATCTCCTCACGACGCGTCGCAATCCACTGGGCGACCGGGCCTTGTGAGGGGGGGGGGTGCCCCAAGGGAGGAGAGTAATCTGCTACAAGTGAGGAAGGAGAGGACTGATTTGTTGTAGAATCTGTAAAACAGTTCCATTTAATTTTCAAGAATTATAATACGATGATTAACCATTATAGCTATTATGCTTTAACTGCTGGTACCTTGTTGCTGAGGCTGCGGCTTGAGGGGAAGGTTATCTAACCGTGTCTCATAATCAGAGGCAGTCATGCCTGTTTTAACAGGTATGTTGAGGTCATTCACGGGCCTGGCGCTCTGGTAATTGTTCAGATTGTTGACCAAGCAGTGGTCCCTCAAAGACTCAGGAGGCTCAAGACTATGAGCTAAGAATGATGATGGGAGCCCCTCTACAAAAAACAGAGTAGAAGAAGAGATGTGATGTGAAAACGGAGTTTAGTAGCTTGGCCCGCACTTTATCATTGACTCACTCAGTGATACCAGTCCATGAAATGTCAGTCCTGTTGTAAATACCTTTTGAGGGCTCAGCATTGCTGGAGAGGGCGCCTGGGAGAGACATGTCTGTGTCCTGTGAGGAACAAGAGCCTGAGCCTGAGGTAGAGCTCTCCTGTGACAGAACAATGACAGTTTCTCACACACATGAAAGAGATATGAAACCAAAATGTAATCTTCATATTTTCCAGACACTTAAGCTACTGACCGGCCAGGGGCTGGGCCTGTCCTTCAGAGACCCCTCCTCACTTCTTTTCTCAGACACTGACTGGGCAGCACAGCAGCCTGATCTGGCCATCAGCTATGCAGAAACAAGAGAGGAGAGGGGACTGAGTCATGCTGAAGGAGGGAGATTGGCAGGAAGCAATACAATGTTTTTAATAACTTGCCAGTGCCAGTAAGTTTGCAGACACTTTATTTACTAACCCTCATTTACAAGAAACCAGTGAAAATGTGACCACACAATACATGAGAGAACCTGTTCCTTACATTTACCAAACAATGACGGAACTATGTCACACAGCCATTGAAGCAGTAGTTCCATGTTTCTGACCACACAGTTAAATATTCACTTCACTAGATTTCCCTCTCGCTGACGTTGTGCTGCCTTTAAGTGTTGCACAACTGAATTTAAAATCTGTACACCAAATACAACCTGCTGTGTATCCCAGGTCTCATTACTGACTATTTATTACAAGAAAAATCATTTAAAAAGAAAGAATGTGCTATTACACAAGTCCTTTAATACACAGTAACACATTATCTCTGTAGTTTAAAGGGTCTGAGCTAACCTGGGCTATTTTCTGAGCACGCCTTCACTGGTGTTTCCTGACCAGGACGACACAAACTTCTTATTTTTGGATAAACTATTTATTTAACACAACAATGCCTTATTCCTCTTACTGTCAACCATATAACCACAGCTACTCATCAGGCTTTAAAGGCCGCCCTTCACTTGAAACAAAAGTTTTACTGAAAATTGAACTGAACCGACTCGTTCATAGGCACACGTCATGAACGGACAAACACACCGAGACAGGAAAGAGGAAGAAAAAGTTAAGAGGAAACTATGTAAATTTGCCATCCTCTCTTAGTCAGAATACAATTCAAACTGTCCCAAGTTACACACAAACCTTATATATTGCATGATTTAGGAAGTGTACTCCTGAAGAGGGGGATTCCTTTATTTGTTTATACTGTCAGACTATTTTTACAACTGAGACATGACAGGAAAAAAAAACAACTAATCATATGTTTTCAGTATTTTCTTTTGTTTCAATTGTCATGTTTCACTTTATGTTAGGTTCCTTTCCAATTTCACTTCTGCTGCACACTCTCCTCAGTGTTCAGAAAAAGGGGAACAATTACAATCTGAGGAGATAAAAATGTTTCTTGTGACAGTGAGTTTGTTAAACTGTAAAGAAAACTGAACAGTTTATATGCATTTACCAGGAAAAACAATAAAGATTTGCTTGTTTCAGTTCAAGAAACAACTAAATTTCTTGCTTTATCCTTCTCACAAAAGAAAAATGTTGGTCAGACTGAGTGAGTGATATATCATCACTTTAGGTTCTAATTATGTACTATTATTACCTTTATATTTGGAAACAATTAACATTTAAAAACTAATAGGGTAAACAATTTTTTTAGACTTTAACAGAGTCTATCCAACTTATTTAAACACACAACATGTCATTTTTGCCGCTAGAGGTTCCTAAAAACAAAACATGTCGTTTGATGATGTTGTAAAGTGACGTGTTACCATGTTATTTATTAATTTCATTGTTGAACTGTTACCATTGTTGTACTGTTACCATTTTAGATGAAAATCTATCGAAGTGACTCAAGCAGAAATATTCGTAGATGATGTGATGTGTTAAAATTTATGCTTAGTAATGTTTGAAGACTTCCTTCCTCACTCTCTGACTGGTTAAAACCCGGAAGTTGGTCTGCTGACAAACTAAAACACATTGTAATCTTGAATAAAAATATGGATTCCTCTGAATTTGACCAACGCAGGAATCATTTTGGACAATGTAAGTTCACAGCTCAACAAAAAACAAAGACAAAACTGTGTTTAGATATTTCAACGTGGAAATAAAATGATGAAAAAAAGGCCCATTATTCCTTATTCTGTTTTGTCTTTGTTAAAATTGGGAAATGAAAGTTTTTTTTGCATTTCCTTTAGCAGCTGCTCAGATAATCTCAAGTGTGGCAGCTGACCACATGCTTGGCTGACAATGACCCACGGCACAGTCAGTTTAAGCTCAGGTGGGGGCCTTTGTAGCAGCACTTTTTCCCAATTCTCTCTCCCTTTATCACTGACAAGTTTCACAGGATATACACACTAATGCCCAAAAATGCTTGAACAAAGACTTAAAGAAAGGTCTGTAAAAAGACTCTTGACTGACCTTTGACCTCTTGATCTCCAACACAGCCTCCAGGAAGTCAATTTCGTCAAACTTCCTCACCATGGGCTCCAGTTCAATCAAACACTCTGAAACGACAGTGAACACGTTATCCCTCGACTGCATGTCACACTACGAAATCTACAACAACAAAGGACAAAACCATTCTAACTGGTATCAGTGTATCTCAAGGTCACTGGGGGGTGGTCAGAAACTCTTTATTGAGGATTTACTACCTTTTGTTCATTAAAATGAACCCCTGAAGTGTTGGACTCAAGTTCACACTTTTCCAGTTCCAGTAGAGTTTACATTTATTACAATAAAATGTTGACTTCAAATAAGGACCTTAATTTAGTCGATTACACTTGTTTTGTAATGTAAAGGTGAACGTTTGTGAAAAATATATGTCAAGCTGCACTTAATTTTATTTTCTGAACTTGTCAAAGATTACCATGTAACCACGAGTCAGTGAGTAGTTTATTGCTGCTCTGTTTTGAGAGTGTAATGGACAATATCCATCAATGTCTGAATTAAAAACACTATGTTCAGAAATCTGCTCCATGTCTGATTATCAAAAAGTGGCTTTGATTATTTCAGTTTTTGGTCATGTAAAGTAGTTAATGTGACATACAGCTACCTCAACAGAACCTGTTTATTTTGACTTTTAATTTATATTACACTGCATTTAGATGCTGTTTTTTCATTTCAAGGTTTGAAATATCAATGTATTAGCAGCCTTATCATTTTCTTGTATTGAGAAGTAAATAAGCCATGGACGGGTTTTTTATCTTGTTTGGGAAGGATAGAGAAAAGAAAGCAACGGGAAATTTCTACAATGTGACAGAAAGCTGATAATTAGTCACTACTTTGTCAGAGTAATGAAAAATGTGCTAAAGGTCAAATCTAGAACAACAAAACATGATCCTATGACAGGGTGGAAACTGTAATCTTCTGCCTGAAATCAACTGTCATTTTTTTGTGTAAACTTACTTAGGAAGGAGGGTCTCTCATCAGGGTTGGCGGTCCAGCCGCAGGTCATCAAACTGATGAGGGTTTCTCTGCTGGGGATCTCAGCGGGTAAACTGTCCAGACTCGTGTCAGGGCGCGTCCCTCGCAACACACTGAACATGATCTGCATGGGGTTGGTCACGTCTGACCATACACAAACACAAACACACACACACACACACACACACACACACACACACATAGAGATCAGTGATCAGCCTAGAAGCCCTACAAAAGATCAAACTTAAAGGGTAACTGAGCATACTGAAACAGTTACATATCTGCCTAATAAAATAAAAATGTGTTACCTTCAAAAGGAATCTGCCTGGACAGAACTTCCCACATGATGATGGCATAGCTACAATGTAAACAACATGGAGAAAAACAGTTGAGGGAAAATTGGAGTTACATTATTTGTCTCCACTGGTATTTCCCTTCAGAGCTGAGAGACTTTAAGACAGTGGCTGTTTTAAAGGAAGAGCAAAGAGCTGATGCAGTGATCCAAACCCCCAGCTCCACAGTTTAAGAGACTGTTACATCACCTTCCCAGAACAGACTCATATTCAGTCACAAAGGAAGTGGATTTTATACACTTAAAAAACACATTTTGCAATAGACAACACTCCCTTTCTTTAAAGACTCTTGAGATAAGCCCAATTTTAGTTTTTGGCACAGAACCCTGCACTGTTCTCTACTGGTATGCTAACAATTCAATGTCATGGTGGCACATTGTCACACCTTGCCAGTCAGGAAAACCAGACTTCCCTGTAGCGATAGTAATGCTTTTCAAATATTTACCCTATATCTACTTTGCCAGAGTTTAAAAACAGTGCAATAAAATCATCAAGAGTTCATCTTTTGACTAACAAAGAATCTGATCACAGATCAATAAGATTCAACTCAGGTGACAGGAGCCAAAGCCCAGATTAATGGTGAAGGTACTTCCTGCTGTCCCCTCCATTGTCCAACATGTTTCTAATGACTAGTTATTGATTATGAGGATTTGGTGTTTCACCTGTACATGTCATGTTTCACATCAGCTCGACGGCTCTTGGATGGTTCATATTTCTCAGGGGGCATGTAGATCACTGTGCCCCCCATCTCTGCAGGCTTGGACCCTGACCCTTTACTGACGGACAGCTGCCTCCACTTTGAAAGGCCAAAGTCTGCAATCTGAACAGAAAAAAAGCAGAAAATTATGGGCTTTTTTTCTTGAAACTGCTTTTTTTTTTTTTAATCGACAACCACTAATAACCACTAATTGGAGCTGTGAAAACATCAGCTGTCAGAGAGCTGTCCTGTTTATCAGAGTGCCAGTTTCTATGACACACCCTAACAGCACAATGTGAGCTTGAAGCAGAACTTGTCTACATGGTAAAGTGTAGACTTCAATAATTTAAAGAAATAATCATAATATCAACTATTGTGATTATTTCTCTGCAT
Organism: Acanthurus lineatus; assembly: GCA_029814665.1. Lineage (NCBI taxonomy): Eukaryota > Metazoa > Chordata > Actinopteri > Acanthuriformes > Acanthuridae > Acanthurus > Acanthurus lineatus. Next base: position 7,742,262 of record JAPZDV010000004.1, on the reverse strand, counting down.
CTGCTCTAAAAAAATGCCAATTTTCTTTTCCCAGAGCACAAGATGACATCTTAAGATTTCTTACTTCATCCAACAGTCCAAAACCCCTGAGATAATCACTTTACAATATTTTTTGACTATGTAAAACAGTTAATCATTATATTTGAGAACCTTACGTCAGATAATTTATAAAATTGCTTGGAATAGCATAAAAACTTGAATGATTATCGGAATAGCTGTCAAAAGACCAATCAATGGTTCAAGATATTGTTTTAGCTCTAAAAGCAATACTCAAGTTTAACAAAATCCGAAAGTAATGGTGCATATATCCCTTACTTTGTGGTTCTTTTGTTTAACATTGAATTTCAGCTGAACACATGAAAACTAACAAAAAATCTGTTCCCATTTGCATACACACAAAAACACACTGTAATTATGAAAGCAGCGGTGGTCAACCACAGAGAAACATTTGTTCCCTTGTGTCACACATACAGTTTAAATTGTACCAAAGTCTTGCTGAGACACATACCTTCACATGAAATTCACCATCCAACAGTATGTTCTGTGTCTTCAGGTCATGATGTAAGAGGGGTGGGTTCATGTTGTGAAGGAAGTTTACCCCCAGGGCAATCTCATACAGAATCCTAAGTCGCAATGGCCAGGCAAGCCCAGGGTACATGTCCTTCTGCGGGCAGAAATAACAGACTGGCTTTAGTAATGTTCATAAAACTAGTTTAGTCAAGTGCAAAGGGAAAAGTCACATTTGGTTACACTCAGACTACAAACCAAAGTGATGCAAAATGCAAAAAAGGATGGTAAGAAAGTTTACAACACCAAGTCAAATGGGAATTTCCCCAAACTGCCTGCACCCACCCCTCTTTCTCAGCTTGCTTCAAAGTTTCAATGAGAGACTGGGAATACATCCAAGTTTCACTTTTGCTTGACTTCCCACAGGCAGGAATTTCACAGCGTACATGAATGTGATGAGTAATTTATTAAACAGATAGCTCTAGAGATGGAGCAGCTTGACTCATTCATTTAAGCCATTCTGGCAAACCAAAGAGCAAAAACATAAACATGTAGTACATTAAAGATTGTCTCTAAATATTTGGCCAACATTTGACTGAATACAAAACAAAAACTTGTCGGAATTAATATTGTTGGACACCTGAAATCAAATGAAACCACTTTTAGTTTCTGTTTTACTTGGCATATTACTTCCATTGCTCAGTGACTGGGTGAGAAAAACAATATGAAGACAAGGAAAAGCTGCAGTCTTTTTCATTCTTAATCCATACTACTTCTTTAAGATTGAGTCTCTGATAATGATGTTAGGAGTAGATGGCTTTCTGAATGACCTGCTTTTACTGTTACAAAGTTCCTTGATGAGCTATATCTACCTCATGGAGCAACAGGTCCAGCGAGCCATTGCTCATAAACTCTGTGACTATGCAGAAGAACTCTGGTTCGTTGCAAATGCCAAAAATCTGGATGATGTAGTTGAACCGGGCTTTGTGGAGCACCTCTGCCTCTTTCAGCAGGCAGTTCCTCTCTCTGAAACATATTGACAGACAAACTAAATGAGTGAGGACATTTGTAGTTTTGTTTTTGCACACACAGTCAAGGGAAAGTATAACAAAGTAGTGGATCCCTGAAGATGTCATCAGGGGCTGGGTAATAGGTTTGAAATCATTATTACAATGTTAATCTTAATAATTTAAGTTAAAGAGGCTGCAAGAGAGATTAAGGCATCGAAAGACAAATTTTGCAGAAAAAGCAATGACACAACTCCAGGGAAACAACAGCAGCACATCTCAGAGCCTGAGTGATCAATATGTCAACTGATGATAACTTATTTCCAATATATAAACATCTGCATATATGTTGGCTGATAAGTAAGAAGATTTGATAATAGTGTGTCCAGTTATGTTTAAAACAACATAAAAAAATGTGTTCAGTACAAAGTTTGTACAAGAGAGGATTGGCATGATGATTTCTCAACTGCAAAACATTCAACTCATCAAATATCTTTATCACAATTCTGTATCAACCAATTTTAAAGGAAGAATTATTAAAAATGTTTTTGTTAATTAAAAAAGTAGAAGATAAAGTCCGTTGATATGTCCTTATCATGTTTAATGAACACTCAAATATCAATTTCAGCATAAATAAACGAGCCTCTGTTGTGTATTGATGTACTGGAGTAACTGGAGATAAAATGCTTATAACACGATGTTCTTTAAAATTAAAGTGCACCATGAGAGAAAAATCTGTGACTGAAAAGTAAGATACTGACTTTTTTTGTAACTTTTCACTGTAATAATACAAGGTAATACTATGTTTGAGAATGCTTTTACCTTTTAATCTATAGCGCTATAAACAGTGTCGAGTTATTGTCGTTACAGGACATGTATGCATCCACAAACAGTACCTTTCTCCAACAGGACAGTCGAGTTTTAGACACTTGATGGCCACAGTGGTCCTCCAATCGGAGTGCTGTGCCTTAAACACGGTGCCGAAGCCTCCTCTGCTCAGGTAGTACAGGTCTGTCAGCTTCTGGTAGGGGATCACCGGCAAGGTGCTGGTCAGGCTGCCAATGTTCACACAACCCATAGCCGCGGACGGCTCCATAGCAGATAGTGAGCCTTTTACGAGAAGTCTCTGAGGATTTATAATCCACTAGGTCAGCCTCTGAAAACAGAACTTCCCCTTTTGGGAAATGCAATGAGGAGGAGCTCTCTCATTCAAATGCATGCCATAACGTCGCTGACAGCTAACAAGCTAGGCTAACGGTAATGCAGCGCGGAAAGGGGGTTCACTGAAAAAGAGCAACCGATAAACGGTTTACCTGCACCCCGACGAAAAACACCCTTCAGCCAGCCCCTATAATTAAATATACGGCGTTTCACTTGCCCGTTATTTACGGTTTACTGCCAGGCTTCATCTAAGTGGCAGACACTGGCTCAGTCCAAGAAGCCCAACAACAGCGAGTTGCTGCGCTCCGCTGTCATTAAATGGGTTTGTTGTTGCTAATGACGACACGCTTCCGGGTTTTTGCCAATGCGTTCCATACCGTTCGCGATATATTTCATACCAGGATGGCTAAGGCTTGACTTGCTCTACTCTGCTTCTGATTGGCTTCAACTGATATTTTTATGCTTACTCCGACCAATCAAACTTCTCATGCCAAGCCGCAACCAACGAAACCAACGAAACTAATGCGTACAAACCAATCAGAGACAGAGTAGGTTGGGTCATGACTTGGCCATCCTACAAGAAATGGCATCCCGTTTGCATCATAGTTTCGAGTGTTTCAGACAATTGACCTTAATTTTTTTTTTTTGTAAGCCAGTTGTTTCAAAGTCATATACAGCCTTCAAAGCTGTCTCATTTCATGAGGGAATCACGAATAAGGGCTTGTTCAAATTTGATCGAGCCCGATAGGCAGTTTAAATATCTACATTTTTACACCGCCTATTCACAACTTTGTTTCAGTTTTGTTTGGACATAGTCTTGGTCAGGTGGGTTTTAAATTCCCTGGAATTCCCCAGAGTTGGACTTTCCCCACAAAATGTTGATGCCAGTTATAAATAATCTACATGTTAAAACTAGAAAAACAAAAACAAAAACAAAATTAAGTCATGAAAAGACAAGCCCACCCCTGTATTAATAACTTTAAGCTAGAGAACACAACACATAATCATATTATACAGGAGTCTATTCCAATAAGAAAAAATATATAGATAGAGAGACCCAATAGAGTGGAAAGAAATTAAAACTTCAAGTAGCAGTAAATTAGAAGTGTATAAATTATCATTGTGTGTTTATTTAGTCAGTGCACTGAAGAATAAACAAATACAATTCGTATTAAGTGATCCATACAGTCCATATATGACTTAACTGTATTATCAACCCATTATTTTTTATGTATAACTATTTATAATTGTATCAAAAATATATCTGAAACAATGTTCAGTCATTTTAAAAACGACAGACTTTCATAGTTTACATCAGCATTATGTTTAGTAGGTTTGTTGTCTGTGTTCTGACAGGAGGAGCCCTCTCTGTCTTTGGGGATGGGACTCACTGGAGCACATGACTCACTGAGGCACATGTCTGCGTTGTCTCCATGTAATATGAAACTCCTGTAAAACAGTGCCCACAAATCACTTACCACATCGTAACTACTGCTTATGTGGCTTTCACACGTGTTTTTAATGATCCGGCAAAACCGTCTGCACAGCTCATGCAAGACAAAAACTTGTGGTAATTTGCCCTGAATTGGTGTGAGTAGGGAAATACACTGTGTGTCCTCCTGTGTTTCTAGAAGCTAACTGTCTTTGCTTGTTAACCACATCACAAGTTCATCAAAACAATCACAGATGGCTGCCCCCTTTGTTCTTGTCCCAGTACACTGCACTTAAGCGTGCCAGGCCTGGTCCAGGCAGGGTTTTTTTTTTCCATACATTTAGCTTCATTTAAGAACAGCAAGCTTTTTCAGAAAGTATTTCCTAGGTAGGAGGAGTTGGACCCTGGGGTGCTACAGATTGGACCCCCCCCTCTGATGACTCATGAAGTAGACCCAGAGAAGACAAAACTGTGCAACTGTATATTTAGATTAAAAAAAACTTTTCAGCGGGACACTATGGAGATGAATGAATGTATGTACATTTAAAATGTGTGGACTTAGTCTGACAATGTGTGTGATGCCATCCTGGCATCATGGGATTTCCTCTCCTAAAAGCTTACATAACTACTTTATGTGTGTGTTGATGGTACAATACTGTTGAATAAGCAAAATCAGTCACAGTCATGTGTGTGCATTTCAGCACGTTTTGCAACAGACATTGCATTCAAAATTCCCCCATTTTAGAGGATCTTGATGATAAAGATGTTGATCTATGTGTCTGTGTGAGCATAAGTAAATTGAACTTGGAGAAGACACTCTGAAGCCATCACTGTTCTACTCAGTCCACTGTACATGTGCTTTCTGATATAATGGCTCATCTGAAGGTTTTTAGGTGAAGTCACAGACTGCAGGGTGATCTTCAGGAAATACACTGACTTCTGCAGGCTTAATGACAAGGTGAGATCCAAGTTGCAGGCTTGAAATGAGTAAAATGTTGCTACATATTTCTTCATTTGAACCTTTATATGATCTTGATCTTATTTTGTTCTTTCCCATGTGCAGTTCAGAGCTCAGTGTTACAAATCTGGTCTGACCTGTCTGACAGATTTGCAGGTTACAGTCTGCTGCTTCCAAACTCTGTATCTATACCAGTACACATTTATCTTTATTCAGCCTGTGTTGTGTTCCAGTTCCAATCCATTATTTCAACTGATTGGTACATTTCCTATAACAAAAAGGGGGAAAAAAAACTATGGGGAACCAAAATGTTGGTTTCCTTCTGGAACCAAAAATAGCAGGTTTTCAATTGTAACTCAAGTGAGCATGTCAAATTCTGCTGGTGGTTGTGCATTGTGCAATGCTCTTTGTTGATGATGTATCCTGGATTGCAAAGGCTTAAAAGTGGTGGAAAAGCTGACTGGTTGATTAGATAGCACCAAGGTTCAGAGAAACCTAAACAGTGCCGCTTTAAGCATCAGAGTGAATTTGGTGGAAAAACACCCAATGTGACTGTTTCTAGCACCTCAAACCTCTAAAACCTGTGACTCTCCCTACCAAGATATTGTTGTGCTATTTTTTTCCGAATTCTTACTCTTGTTCACTGCTTTGCCACAACTTAAGAAGCTGTTTCCCAGCCTTGGTGTTGAGGTGCCTCCTAAGTGCTGTTTCAAAAACAACTATGATGAGGAGTTTCTAGAGGAGAGGCAGGCCAGCTGTAGACGCTTCTGAAAAGGTAATGTTGCACGACATTGTCAGCAGGTGTATTTTACAGCATCACATGGCCTGACCTCACAGAGACTATTCAACCTTATTCTAAATCTATTTGTTCTTCAGTGAAGCAATCTTTTTGTACTTAGGTCAGACACTGAGTCCACTCGACAGCCTGGAGACTAACCATTGTCTTCAGAGGAAATTGTTAGAAAATCAGAGATAAGCTGACTCTCTTAAAATGACTCTTAGAAATGAGGAAAATCAAATTAGTCTCCTGGTGAAATCAAATAAAAATCAAATTAAGTAGTAAAACATTTTTCTTCTGCACAGATATAATGCAGAAATTATATTTACTGTTCACTGTAATAAAATAGTTCCTTCTTTAACAGACCTCTGTCACTTTTCACTTGCCAGCTGACAACATTGATAACATTGACCTCAGTGCACACAGAGCAGAAGACACAGATGTGAACGGATTTAAATGATGACGAAGAGTACTCTGTAACTGAGGCTGACTAAGAATCAATACATCCAACAAGGTAAACAACTGTGTCGTCCATATTTATGCTTTGTTACTTTTTACAAGGACAGTAGGCTTCATCATTTAGTCATCAGTCTTTAGTTTACAGGTGAGACAGACTTTTATTCCTTTTCACAGTCACAGTAAAGGTAAATATTTTTTTCTGTGTTTTTGTTAATAATTTTCTCACCTTTGCCTTACATGTTTAGTCTCTAGGGGAAAGTGTGATGCAATGATAAAATTTCATGAGGCTTACTGAAGTACAGTAGTGATTAATGATTCCCCTGCCATGTTTGAAGCATCTGCAACTCTACAGAATAAAAAACAGACCATCATCCGTCTGCTCTGACAGACTGCAGACTTTGATTTCTGTATATTAAATGTATTTGTATGTGTCCAGTGCTGAAATTTTACTTACGTACTTTAGAACTGTGTGTGAATAATTTCTATTGATATGATCAATTTTATCGATGATGGGATGTTTATGTTAACAGCTGTCTATCTATCAGCTGTAATAAAACTTTAGAATCATCCAATTTTGTCGAGCCAAGAAAGAGGGAACAACCTGGAATGTTGTGTTTACAAACTACAACAGACAAATCCCTCTCCTTCTGTCTTGTGCTGAGTGCTAATTCAAAATGCATGTAGTTTAACACAGAAAGTATGTTTTATGCAGTTTGATAAGCTTATTTCTACTGCAGTAGAGTAATGGTAGATATTGCAATTTTTTTACTCCATTACATCTGTCTGACAGCTTTAGTTACTAGTTACTTTCAAAACTACATTTATTCATACATTTCCTGTCCTGTAAAAAACATTTTGTTATGATAAAGTGGGTGAGTGTTTCTTAAGAAAAATCTCCCATTTTAAGATAAAAGAACAATTGAGGTGCCTTCTTGGATCAGCGGTAAAAAGCTTTTTCACAAATTTAGTTTTAATACAAACACTTAAACACAAATATCAGACCTCTTCAACCACTGTCTGTGTCAATGTAGCTATGTGTGATTATGTTTCAGGTATTGGAAGTAGATTAATAAATAAACTAATAAACTTAAATAGTTTTTGATACTATATTCATAAAAAGTACCTGAGTACGATGTTTTGAAAAGGAAAAAATATACTACATCCCTGAAACATGAGTAATGAACAATGATATTCACAATATAATTAGGTGACATATTTTCTAGGGTTTTGAACTTGAAGACAAATATGACCAGAAGGTGGCAGTGTACCAGCTGTTTCCAAAGGTAAAGCAACTGCACCTGAATCAAAGAGATGCTGGGAACTTGATGTTCTGTTCTGTATCATAAACCAGGATCTCTTTCCAAACACAGTGCTCCAAGATTATTTGTTGAAATTACGTTTTCATCTAAAAAAAAATGTGATAACAGTTTCATAATCAGTGACTAAAATGTGCCTGTGTGTGTTTGCCTGAGCTTCTGCCTCATCCAGGTAAAACCTCATTCATACAAGCGTTATTATCAGACTCTAAAAGAGCCATATTGTTTCACTTGGTTCAGCCTATGTGAGTCACTGAACAGATCACAGATGCAGAGGTTCAGAGGTCTGGAACCAGGCTTCATTCATACAGCTTCACTGCATGCACTTTTACGTCATTTTATTTGTGCTGCTTAATGAAAAAAACAGCCAAATAAAAGATACACATCAGAAAATAGTCTGAGGAGGCGAACAGTGGTCCCACTGGCTATTCATGATATGAAATTAGGCAGCCTTGAGAAGGTTAGTTTAAGTTGTAATATGTTACAGATTACTAGGTACTCTGTTGATCATTTAAAAACTTTATAACTTTATTCGGCTCATTGCATTTGATTACTTTTGATTACTTTTCTAACAATTTTTTAGACTGGGGTTTTAAAACTTTATTTGATGTCAGTGATTTTAGTCACATTAACGTCCTGTAGATGTTTCCTTGGGTTTGACATCGAGCATAGAAACTGAAGTAATTACAAGGAAAACGTTGAATTTTCAGCATTTTCTAGTTCGTCTGATGATGGTGTTAATGACATTTAAAGTTGTAAGCTGGCTGCAGGCTTTACTTATCATAGACAAAAAAAATCACAAAGAAAACCAGGTGAGTCTGTCCAAGACTAGTTATATTTCATTTGCTCTTTTACATAACTAACATACACTCTCTGTGTTCATATCAGGAAAGTAACTAAAATCCTAATTTTATTGATGAAGAAGATTCACACATCAAATACTATCCTTTTAATGATGTTAACTGTCGATGCGGGCCAAAAAAAAACCAATTTATATCACTCTCAACCTACATCTCAGTCTTTTCAGCCATATCAACACCAATGTGTTGAGTCTTCTTGGAATGACTCCACAGGGGAATGTATGAAAGATGATGCAATAAAATCATCGGCAGCTAATCACCTCTTTTCAACAGTTTGCAATATTTAAAATAAAGCAGGCCATTATGTTGCTTGAACAGGGAGAAAAGGTGCAGACCCACACATGAACAAAACTGTTGTATATCTATGACCTGAAACACAAGTTTAAGACTTGGATATAACTTTAGACATGCATAATTGCATTTGGATCACAGATGGTGTCTTTTACTAGACCGAACAGAATACAGTCCATCTTAATGCCAAATCCAGAATCTGCAGCCGCCAAGCTTGCAAAAAAAAATATAATTTGCAGTTAGAAACAGGATGTCAGAAACACAAAGAAGAACTTAATCTTGTCCACATGAAAAGAATGTTTGGTTGTCTACTTGATTTGTTCTCCCTTACTTCTTGAATCCTTTCCCTCTCAGCTTCATCCTTATGAATAAGCTGTCTCTTTGATCCAATCTCCATGACATCCATCTATTTCCTTTTTCTTTTAACTGTCTGCACGTTTGGTTCTTTTTATGGGAATCTGACATTGCACATCTCATTCCTAAATTTAATGTATGTCCCCAGAAAACAATTTCCAAATCTCTTACAATTGGTGTTTTAAATTAGCCTGGGAACAAAATGTCTCACTTAGTGATTGGTATGACTTAAGAAAGCTTTGTCAGGCGGGTATTTTGATTTAAATGAAAGAAAACAGATCTTATTTCACATTTTTCTCCATCAGTCACCTTGGTCATTGTGCGACAGTCTGTGAAATAACTATTTAGATTCTCTTTATGAAGTGGGAATAATAACACTTGGTAAGCATCTAATTTCTTTTTTCCATGGCCTTCTTCAGCTGTGTGAGTGACACACATCGAGCAATGATTCACTCTATTTATCTTGGCTTGGGCAAGTTTGTATCAATCCATCTCATGACCACGTTTGCCTGACAGAACTCCATTAACTTACATCCTCCAAGTCAATTTATTTTCTAGCCAAGTATATTTCTCTTTCTTCTTACTCAATCCTTCCTCAGTTTTTCCCTCCCTGGTCTTGAAACTCACCTGCATTGTTCATCCTTTTGTGTCATTTTCTCTGGTGTCACCCAGTAGAAATAGAGAGCTTCATCACATGATGGAGACTATTCATGACAGCAGGGCGAACTTACCCAGTATGCCTTGAGTGTTTCCCCTAATCTGCCTCTGACTGGCTACATCTTTTTAGGCATTTCAGACCTCTGCTGAACTCTTACATGAACCTAACTCATGAGCAGCTCTGCAAACTGGCACAACAGCAAGCTAGCATCTGTGAGGATGTCTGGCAAGCTAACAGCTGTTAGCTGGTTTCTGTTTCTTCTCTGAGATGATTCACCATCATTCAAATACAAAAAGTCATCTAATTCATCCATTTCATTCTACTAGACAACTCTGTAAAAAATGGTCAGAAGGAGTACATCAATTCTCTAGCCAAAATATATGTTTTCTGAAGTCAAAGAGACCTTGACTATTGAGGCCTTATTGGTTCGTCCTGGAGTTCTAGTCGACATTCGAACCAGATGTGATCACATTTCCTCCAGGTGTTCCTGGGATATCATGTTTACAAGACTGGAATGTAAAATTGCAGGATCAGACTTACAACGCGAAAAAACATAATACCTTCAGCTACGACTATAGACTTAGTGCAAAGGCATTAAAAAGTCCTCTAATTTATCCATAATTTATTTCAGTTTTTTCCTCTATATATTATCATACAAAACATTCCCCAGTCACAGTTCTGTCTTATAACATTGGCAAAAAAGTTGAAATATTTAATACAAAATAAACATTACCTACTTATCCTGATAGTTTCAAATTAGAGTCAGAAGGTATTCTGAATTTAAAATTTTGACATATCTGACTTAATATATTTACAGTAAAGGAGATGCAGTCTATTGACAATGAATGAAACCTTTCCAGACATAAGCCAGTAGATATTTGATCTTTTCACATTCTTTAGCCTATTGCATAATCTTTCATCTCTTTTCAAATCCCCAAACACAGTGTTACTGGCTTTTCTCACATCATCACTCATGGGCTGTTTGACAGGTTGTGTCAGTTTCACAGGAGTTATGAGTGCCCATGAGAAGACAGGGTTAGAGTTTAAGCTGCATGTCGTGGATCTATTTGCCAGAATCTCATTCAAAATGACAGTAAGAATCCATAAGACATAAGATTTAGTATTTTGTTGTGAATTGTATGAGACTGTGCAGGTTGTGGTAATATGATCAACCATGTCTAGAAGACATTTTAATCTGATTTACCTTTATTTAAAGCTTCAATGGAGGCAAACAGACCCGGAAAAATAATTTTATCAAAATGGTCCAATTTTCATTTCAACAATATATTATATGTCTAAGGTTTTCTTGAATCTTTTAAACATTAGAGATCCTGATGCTGGGGAATTCATCAACTTTAAGGTTTGATTGTTGATTGTTACTTTTTTAAAATCTAAATCTTAATATTTGATAATATGTAAGATTCACAATGGTTTTTTTTATCACTACAGAGGCAGATTATGCTGAAGCTTTGACAATCTTCTATGTAGGTTGGCCTACTTTTTCTCCAAACATTTTGTCTGTCTAAACTGCACTAAGTCTACTGCTATTTAACAATTTATTATTATGGTTAATTTTTTTCCCAAGTGTTTTCATGGCGGCTAAAACACAGAAAAATACAGATAAACACACAGTGTCAAAGAAATATGAACAACCTAATATCAACATGTTTGCACTCACTGGCATCTCCCCCAGTATTTGAGCTTAACAGAGTTTGCTCAGAAGTGCTATTAAGCAGAAGAAGCAAAGTTCTTCCTAAGCCAAGCTCTTTCCTCTATTAAAATCCTGCACCACCAGTCAGATGGTAGTAATGTGAGTTATTGACTGAGCGGGTGATCACTGTGTCCCATTACTACCATCTGGTTATTGTTAGCAACCAGTTTGCTGTCCAAAACATCTTATAAAAGAAGGATGGAGGAAGAGTCACACATATATAACCATACTAGAGTATGTTTCCATTTTAGACACTTCAACTGCTCAAATAAAGAATGAGATGGTAGGCAAGGTAGGTGTAGGTGACAAGTTGCCTTAACATCCCAGCTGCATTGTTATGCCACAAATTACCTTTCAAAGAAAATCTTCCGTGAAACTAAAAACATATATATCCTGTCACAATTGAGTTATGATTTCAACACTTTACAAGGAATCTACATAAAATCACCAGCTGTGATAGATTCCCAAGTGAGACTGGAAGAAGTTAAATCAAATGTGAACCTATTGCCCAGACTATAAAAAATGTTGTTTTTTTAAATTTACAACAATAGGGACATAATCTTTCTTTCATGTATCTCTGCAAACAGACTTTAGACCTGCTGAAGGTTGGAAAATGAAAGAACTTGATAAAAACCTGTATCTTACTGTGCATGTTTAGTAACAGCTCCTCACAGAAGATGAACATCTGGTAAAAAATATAATATATGCTACATGTCACCTGATTAACATAAAAATACTTGCCTACAAAAAGTTTTGTTATTTATCTGAAAAATTTAGGTTTAGGTTTAGATTAGATTAGGTCTAGATTTAAACCTTAACCACAACCAGTAATGGGTTCTTTTCCTCATCCATGGGACGCACAATGGAGGGTTCACTTGATCTGCGTTATTATGTTTGATGGTCAAAGTAACTTCCTCCCTCTGACAGACTGTGTGTCTGTTGCCAAGGCGAGCATCTTCCCCCTGCAGCATGTCCAGCCCGTCACGTGGGGGCGGCGCGCTTCGGTCTTTGTCGCCCGTCGCCCACCTCATGGACGCAGAGATAGCCTACCTCCTCATAACCAAAGAGATACTTGGGGGAGTAAAGGTGAGGATTTACAGCAGAAGGACTGCGTTGACTCGTTGACTCGTTGTTTAAGTTCCTGGTTGCACCTAACAAGTCTGTGGTTTATTTTAATGACCGTGAGACTCATTTTCACTGTCATCATTAATTCTAGTCATCATCTTCATCATGAGGAAGATCACCGGCAAACACTTGTTGTGCTTCTTCTTGCTTGCCTTCCCGATGTCCTGGGCAGAGGATTCAAAGAAAGATGCGAGAGACAATGCGAACGGCACAGGTGAGGATTCAGTTATCATTCATTACAATATATAATATTCATTATAATTTTGAGCACATACAAGCGGGTTTTATTTCTTTAGGGATTTTTTGTGCCGTGCGCCACTAAACACAGTTTTAAAGGCTGCATCGTGCACAGAAATCGTTTCGCTCATAAAGGAACATAACAGAATAAATGAAAATAATGGATGTCTTAGACTGATGCCATAACGTCCCATAAATCCCTCACAAAATGTTATTAGTGTGTAGTTAAATTAAACATTAATATCAATGGGCTTGTTAAACTAACCAGCATCTATTTGCATGACTTAGTGCTCATAAATCAATATGTTGACCTATTTTAAATTACCTTTATTGTAAAAAAATTTTAATTCTGAGAATAATTCACATATGGTTACAATTTCTATGTCCACAGGACGTTTTTGGAATGAACCTGTGTTCAATTCCTCACAAATGTAGTCATGTATTAAGTAAATTATATTATAGTAAATTAGATCTGTAAAATCTTTTAATTATTTGAAGTTTGTATACACATCATCTAAAGGAAACTTCCAGCCTGGGCGTTTTATTACTAGCCCCTTGCACACCGGACAAGGACAAAAACCATTACAGCCCTCCTCATTAAACATTTGAGCCTGTGGGATTTGTCCTGTGGAGAGGACAGCTAAACAAAAAACATTCTTTCTATAGATCCCAACCAAACTATGAATATTAATTATAATAAAGAGAAGAGTTGTTGATATAAATGTACACAGGATTGGACTTGAACAGAACTTGAGATCGACGCAAGAGGATGTCATTGCACTTTCTTGAGAAGACCAGTGGTAATTGGCTGTATGTCAAGTAGACAAGTAAAGTTCTCTAAAAGCTAAAAGGAGAAGATGAAAGCATGAATCAGGGCTTTAGCATCAACAAGAGCAAAGGCATAATTCAACTCCAAGCTTAGCAGAGGGGCTTTTTGCAATATCATAGAAACCTTAACATCTGGCCAACAATTTTTTCCCATAGTGCTGAGCTGCATTAGAAGGGATGGTGCAGCAGCTACCAGTCGTAAGGCAGAAAGAAAGGGGCTGGAGCCAGAAAGGACCATTTTTGATTTGTTGCCTTCACAAACTTGCATAGCATCAAGGGTGAGGGTCTCAAAGGTTCCAGTGTCTGAGGCTTGTAGTGAGAATCATTCATCAGTCTGAATCATTTTGATGTCTAATGCTCACAATTTCCTTTTGTTTTGTCAAACTCCAAGGTCAAGCAGGATTTTTCATCCCAGGTCTGTCATTTGTTAAATGATGATTATTACAGCCAAATTTTTTCTGAATTTGTTTTTCCTTCATTTCTCATTCAGATTAACATCAAATTAACATTTTAGATATTTACTGCATAGATTTTTAAATCATTAAACCAAGAGTGTAACATTGTGATTAGTCTTCATGCAGACGTTTTGTCTTGGCCCTCCCCTTTCATAACAAGGACACACAAACAAAAAATCCATACCAACATACAAAACTGTAAGTGTAATACACACAGTGGGAGAGTGGTGTATGTACACATCACATTCATTCAACAGTAGTTTTTAAAGTTGCCGGTTCAGGAGCCGACAATCACTGAGCAGCAAAAATCAACACCCTTACTGGGCCCCTGAGAGCTTCAAGGCCCCTCAGCATTCAGCCAGCTTGACCCGCAACACTTATGCCAGTGAATTAAACTGACACCTTTGCTACTACCTTGCTAGTTTTGGTCTGGCTCAAAGGTTGCGTTGGGGGGCCGGTGTATTGAAGGGTTTTGCCCAGCAGCCAAGAACTGCAGGCACTTCACAGGATTGTGCAGCTTAAGCAGAAACTACCTGATGTTGTAATGGCATCTATTCTTTAAGAATGATAATTTTTTTTATTGGGGGGGGATTTGTTTTATCAGACTCAGTAGAAGTATTAATTAAATGGTGGTTTTAATGCAGAAATATAACTGTCCGGGCTCTGTCAAACACAAACAAATAGAGTGTGTGCTGCTACCCTTTTCTTTCCATCACAGTTGGAGTTTCCTCACTGAGTGTAATGGACTGAGTGTATTATTCTGCAAGACTAATAATGGCTGCCAAGTAGTGCACCTGCTAGGCTTTATATTTCAGAACCGAAAATTCATACTGTGAAACAGTTTGGCACAACATATGCACTGTAAACTGCAAAACTGTACTGGGAACTGTGATTTTGGACCTGTTGAGATTTGAATCAGTCCATGTTATTTCATCATAGAGACCAAATAACAAAACTCATGAAAGAAGTAAGCCCAAAGATGTATGAGACTGTCAGTGTGGAGTCTAAACAACCCAAAATGTGAGTTGATAAAACCTTTTCACTCTTACAGAGACAAGGTTTTGGAGTGGATGCAATATTCAGAAGTAGAGTTTCTTCCTGCCAAGAAATACACTGCCTGACTCAGCCTGTGATCCCAGTAATTGTCAAAAAAAAGACAGGATATTATTTTTTGGAGTTGCAATATCTGATGTTCCTTTGGGCTTTTTAATGAATTCGGGGATAAATAAATGATCTGTAACAACACCCAGTTACATTTACTTCCTGGGCAAACACATCTCTCCTTGGATCGCTACAGACTCTGTGTGATAGTCTTCCGGGTTGAAAACAACAGGTTCATGCAAATCTCTGCAGGTCCAAAATATCTTTTGCAAAACAATGCATTAATCCTTTAAGTTTCTTTCTAGACTCTTCAGGTTGAAAAAACTCTGCTTACCAGGTTTGTTTTGTCTGTTTCACTTCGACTTATATAACGTATATACATGTCAGACACTTAACACCCATATGGTCTGAGAAAGAAGACCATGCAAATCTGGCCAGGTAAGAAAGACACATCTGACTAACACTGAATCCACACTGCAGCTATATTTTTAGAGATCAATAACCAAGTAGTTTTATTAGTACACACTTATGTTCCATTTGGTACTGAAATATTTAGTGAACACCCAACCTGGCAGACTGTCAAACATGATCGAATAAAGGTTGTGCTGATAATACTATTTTATTCCTATTGCAGTTTGATTCAAAGGGTCCTCTCTGAATGTTAGGGGTTGAATGCCTTATTTGGAGAATAACAAAAATGTAACAAGAAAGAAAATTAAAAAGCCTTATTGCAGCGGCCAAACAAAACTCTGTTTGTTTTGTGCTCTTATGGCAATCCATCAACTTATCATTGAGTCATTTCAGTCTGGAACAAAGAGGTGGGCCTGACAGATCAGTCACACCATCCAGAGTCATTCATTATGTCAAAAATAGTCCAAAATAATCCCACATCTGCCCAATAAATAAAATAAATAAATGAACAAATACAGAACAGCTCTCTAATAAAGGCTTAACCCAAGCTGAAAAATGTCAAGCCTGTTTGTCACTGACTTTCTGTTCCAGCTGTTTTTCAGTAAGAACAAGGGTTTGGGGTTTTGTTGTAGTTCTGCCTGCTATGCAAACAGATACTGCAGTAAACAGGGTTGAAAGAGCGATTGTTAAGGAAAAAGTTGACATATTTTGCACAGCTGCTTCTCTGGTTCTGTTTGATAGAGTGACAGTCATGCTGTCGGACTCTTGTCAGTAGAAACATGAGGTTGGACTAAATCATTTTTCACAGAGGCAAAGAAAGAACATACTCTCAAATAGGAAGCCCTCTATGTTGTAGCCATGAACAGAATGACAGAGTTGTTGACAACAGATAACAGAATAATTGATCTTGCTGATGATTCTTCTACATGGAGGGACACAATATCAAGCCAGTGAGGCTGTGTTTCATTACAAGCTTTAGAGCTCAGAATTCCTCTAAATCCTATTTTTTAGCAGTGTCAGCACGCCAGGTTCCTTTCTACAGCTCCAAAACAATTTTAATGCACTCAACTTTTACCTCCTTTCATGCTCACCAACCAAAAAGTTGGAGGTAACTCTAGCCCTGACACACGGACACGAGTTGCCACATATCATTTGAGGTTCATCTGGCCATTTGAGGTTGATGTGTAGAGGTCCCAGGAGCTGCTGTGCTTAACAACCACACAGCTTTCAGGGAAACACTTAAATATTTACAACAATAACATGCAGACACCCTGAGGATAGTTTGAGGGGCTCAGACATCCAAAAGGAGCTCAGAGAAGAACTCATGCTCCTTTACTTCAATATTAGCAAGTTGAAGCAGTGCAGATATTCGATCAGGGTGGATCTCAGTGGAGGTGTTCCAGACATTTCCTATTGGAGGACCTCCCAGGAGCAGGCCCAGAACATCCATCTAATCCATCCATCATAAAGTCTCTGCTATGTTTAATTCTCTTTTGAGGTAGACAAGTAAGGAAATTAAACGTATATCAGGGGTGTTGTCTTTAAATGGGTCACAAGAGCATATATCTCAAAAAAGGTGGTAAGATTTCTGTATTTCTTGACCAAAAATAAAACCTGAATTGACCTCCATTAAAAGGCACAGAGATAACTATAACAAGCCATGTTTATTTAATGTGTTTAAGGACATAATACTGTGATTCTTTTTTTATGCCCAGCTTTAGGTTGGAACCAGGTGAAGACCAGACGATTGTTTGCGAGGAGAAAGATTACTCCACCACAGGAAAGTCACATTCCTGTCAGTTTCCTTTGTTCTTCTCTCTTCATTCCTCCCAGGAGGGCATGCTAAAGGATAGTTGAAATAAAGAGTCTTGACTAAAGGCTATGTTTGAATGTTTGTAAATTTTGAGGACAGCTGGTAGTGAAAGTTTATGGTTTGTTGCACATGGGGACGTATGAATTTTCTTCCAAGTTTTCCGAGTTCAAATGTTCTCAATAAATTTAGCCTTAAAGTAACAGTGTTTCCAAAATTTAAGGATGTATATTTATTTTCCTGCCTGTAGTGCTATTTATCAGTCTAGTTTGTTTTTGTCTTGGCTGCTGAAATTTTAAAGATGTGCCTTTTCTTAAATGCTTAAGTGCCAAAACAATACATCTAAAAAAAAAAAGGACAGCAATATTTGTATAAACAAGAACTTTTTCTCAAGAAAACCCAAAGACTTTGTTGTGAGCAGTTTCAGGAAGGAACTATTTTCCTTTTTCCAAACTACACTATGTAAAACCGTGCAGAGGGAAACAGGTCTCTACTGCTAGCTCACCTCAGCATCACTGAGTTAGCTAGCCTTAGAGTTTAGCCAAGGAGGGTGACATTATTGTTTACATCCAACTCTGTCACATGCACACATTTCTCAGCAGGTATTGTTCAGTAGAAAGGAAGTGGCTTCTACACTAGAATTCCTCAAAAAGATTTACAGTTTAGTTCTGTGTTTTAACTACAAGTTTCCATGCCCATGTTATTGTAAAATGTCAAAAAGGAAATATAACTTTTTGTCATAGAAATTTACTGAAATGAAATTCTCTCTCTCTCTCTGTTGGTGTTGTTTCAGAAAAACAAGTCAAGCTCTGTGACCCCTGCACGGCGCTGCAGCCGCCTCATGGAAAGCTGCTCCTCTCACGCGCCATGCTGCGACCCGTGCGCCTCCTGCCGCTGTCGGCTCTTTAACACCATCTGCCACTGCTGGAGAATGAACCCCCTGTGCTTAAACAAGACATAGATAAGGGAACAAAAGTACACATACACAGACAAAGCCAGGCACCTGGATATTAGTTATTGATAAGACATATTTACATCCACAAATGTGCTCACATGTACACTGCATTCTGGCCTGTGGGTTTTCCTCTTTTACAACACAGGTGCAGTCCCGATAATGATGTTATTCCTCAGCATAAACTAGAAACATTTGAAAAATGTTATTATTAGACTGGGTTTAAACATTAAAAACTTCTTCACATTCTTCTTCACATTCTCACAGGCTTCAACACTTCAGTAAGGAAAGGAGAGGTGGGATTAAAGCCTGAAGCCTGTGAAAAGTTTTCCAGAATATCCAAATACCTGACAAACACAATGTAAGTGTAGCAGAGGATGTCATGTGTGCAGACAATCATGTGTAAGCTGTGTGTTGTGCCTTGGGTTTTCCCCTCCCTGTTGCTGCTTTTCTGTCTCTATTATTTCTGCTCTCCCGCCATGTTAAACATGTGGGAACCTATAACGAGTAGATTTACAACAGAACATACATTTGTTTTTTTGAACTCACTTCCCCACTGAATGTGGGAAAAAAAATCCAACAAAGCCATATGTTTTAAAATGTGGTCAGTTCAAATCTGATTTTTTTGTTTTCATGTCATATCATGGCTTTGAGCATAGATTTATTTGGGTCCCGTAAGATCCCAGCAAACATTGTGATGGTGACACACCATTGTTTTAAACAAGATGTCTTTCATTGCAACTATAGTATATTCCAGTTAGTGGGAGAACAATGTTTGCTGGGATTATACATGTAAATTCTTGAGTTAATGTCAGTTTATTTCTTTTGCTTTTTTTTTAATAAATATGTTGTAAGCCCACATAAATCTTGTGTTTTTGTTCATTTCCTTTTCTCTTTTTGAGTAGATTGTCCTGATGCACCTAAATGTAGAATTACAAGTTACCTTCTTGTGTTTCTATTCATTTCTTTTTAGTTATAATGAGCTTTTCATGATAATACAGTGACTAGATGCAGAAGCAAGCAAATACTGGCAATTGTAAAAGTAAAAGTAAGGATTTATTAGATCACAGACTTGCGAGAGGAAGCAATGTTTCATTCAGTAAAGATGAGTCTGGATCAGAGTGAAACAGAACTTTGCAAAGCAATCTTGTGCATAAACAGGGACTGAAGCTACCCAGCATGCTCCTGCAGTGGTCACTAAATACGATCAGTAGGGTTTGTGTACATGAGCACAAAATGTCTATTACTTTTCTGACAGTCAGCATGGGTTCTGAAGAGAGAAATCAGGTCCATTAACATGAATCATTTAGGATAAATTTCATGGCATTTACAGACAGTCAGCACAATAATCTTCTCCTGACCTTTACAAGAGTTTTTGTATCCTGATGTTAACAAAAGGGACTTAAATCCATCGCATCCTACAGGCAGTTTGTCAATCCTACACATGGTTAGTAAATGTTGTGCATCAGTGAGTCATAAAATGTGTTGCCAGCACCAATACTATCATTGTATGAGTGTCATGAAAAACATGGTTCTGTATCCATATACACAAAACTTTATGAATAAATATTTCACTATTTAACAAAATGCTGTGAGACTGTGTTGGTATTATTTCACTGACCAAGAGGCCATAAACTTTAACTCCACATGTAGGGGCCCAAGTGTGAATCCAGCAAAATTTAAAGGATGGAAAATGAAATAAAGGAAGGAATTTCTGACGTGACACAAATAAAAGGTAACACTTTTAATATATTACATTTTCATTTTTTAAGGCGGTTCCCGTGTTCAATGTGTTTTCATAAAATAAAGTAAGTAGATTTAAAACAACAAAGAGTGATATGTTTACGAGAGGAGACTAAATGCTGTTTGATTAATAACTAACATGAACGCACAACCAAACGACAGAGAGAAGGTGCTAAGAAAATCGTGATCAAATTCAACAGCTGGCAGACTGCAGGTCTCCAATGTCCACTTATTTACTGCACCCTGGTGAGGTTTGAATCACAACTGCTCTGCATCATGCTAACGTGTTTATTCTGTTGTGAAATGTGTTGAACAGCAGTTCTGCTCAAAAAGTAACGGGGTGTAATAGATAAGTGGACATTGGAGCCCCGCAGTCTGGGAGCTATTTGTTTGTTTATCCTGCAATTCAGTGAGCCATGTAAGTTTAACGAGCTGAACACATGTGTTTATTCTGTTAAACTGCTATTTTTGTAGGTTGGAAGTCATGACTACAGCTCAACTATCTCATGTTCCAGAAATTTGTCTTCAAGGAACAAAGTTCGCTAAAAGTTTACCTGCTTCTTTCATAAACCACTGGGTCTCTTGTTTTCTGATTCTGCACAGTTTTGAGCTACTAAATGCCCCAAAAAATCATGAATGAACTCACATTTATCGGACATTTTATCCTGAATAAAGTCTAGAAACAGTTTTAGGACAGACATGGAATTTCTTTGTGTTGAAGAGGAAGGAAAAAAACTGCATGAATGTTAGTCAGAGAGGTTATAAATGCAGAAGTTACTATAACAGGATCACAAGAGAGACATTTGCAGAGAGAAAAAAATCAGTTTAGACTTGCTGAGAGCTCGTTTGGGGTCATGGAGGAGCTCAGATTCAATGTGGATCATGGTTATCTGGAGGGTCTGGTTCGAGGGATGAAGGCTGGGATTCTGACTCGCACTGACTATCACAATCTGGCTGAGTGCAACACACTGGAAGGTAGGAATATTGTACATCAATGACATTTTTGGAATGTATTTTACCCGCAACTGCAGCCTTGTTTCAAATGCTTGTGCGTGTACATATGGAGATATTTCAACGATAACTGCAGTGGAGTGCTGACAGGTGAAGGATGAAGGCCAGTAGGATGTTGTTTCACTATATATTTTAAGGAACTCACAGTCATGTTTGTTTGAAGACTATTTTTTCAAGACTCCAAAACTGTGGAACTTTAATATCCCCTAATTTGTTTGTTTTTTTGAATTACCTATACTTCTGTGATGTATGTTAATAGTTAGTCATCATCCACTGTGATGCATTCAACACGCTGGTCAAAAGTCAGAAAAAGCCACAAGCAAATTACAAACTGTGTTATGACTCACTTCTTTGTGTATTTTGAGGCTGTGGAAAAACACTGTAATTTTAGAGATGCCTTTGATGTACTAAAGCCCAGATGAAAAGAGCCGTCTTTTCTCTCCTCAGACATAAAGCTGCACTTACAGGGGACAGATTATGGTAAACTGCTGTCCTCTGCTGACGAGGACCTGACTGTGTCTCTGGTGGACAGCAAGCTGAGGGAGAACCTGGTGACTGAATTCAGCTGCCTCCGCTCCAACGCCCTGCCTCCTCTGTCTACCTTCCTTGACTATGTAACGTAGGTTACATGTGTAAAATTATAGATTACATTCAGATGAACAAATTCAACGTCACAAGATGAGCAAATGAGCACATTACAGATTTATTTCCTGTAGTTTTCTCTGCATTTAAAAGTCTGTCTTGCTTATTTGCCAAAGAAAACTGTGATTTTAAAACACAGAGGCATGTTTGTGAGGAATATGCCTGTCTGAAGAACATGAAGTGCCATGCAGACAAAAACAAGGTACATCCTTTCACTCTGGTCTCTTTGTTGCCATAGCTACAGCTACATGATCGACAATGTGGTGATGCTGATCACCGGGGCCCTGAAACAGAGAGATGTGGCAGAGCTCCTCCCACGGTGTCACCCACTGGGAGCCTTCGACCAAATGGCAGCAGTGGGAATCGCTCGCACCCCGACCGAGCTCTACTCAACCATCTTGGTGGACACACCGCTCGGTAGATCAATTATATAATCAATGTTTTCACCCCAAACAATAAGCTTTGATATCATAATGAGTGATTAAAATCTCTTGAGATAATTATCCATCATCATTTTATGGTGGAAGTTTTGAGGTATGGAGGCCAAAAGATGCAAAAAAGAACACATTAAGATAAATAAAAAAATAATCATGGCCACTTGAATAATTAACCCAAAATTTTGATTTATTTTCTAAGAATTAATTTGACTTGAGGCCTGGTCCCACCCACCTTGTTTTTATGGAGCCAGAAGTGACAAAATAGTAAGAGGAGGTAGAACTGGAGAGGAAACACATAGCTACCAATGACTGTGTGACCTCTAGCAAACAGCTAAAGGCTGCTGTCATCCGAGCAGCCAACTATGTGTAACTTTAAGCCTTAGTTTAATATAAAGGAGTGAATATTACACACCCTCTCCCGTCCAGACACATGATGTTTGGTTTTAACCCATGTGAGTCAGTAAAAAATAACTGCAAGAGGCAAACCGTTCTCAATGAAAGCAAGCTAGCTTGATGTCAATTTGCCACTCAGCTCAGAGCTTTGATTTATCATTCATGTTTTTAACTTTGACCTAAATATTCATAAACCAGTCAATCAAATTGATGCCTGGTGTGTTGTCGTTGTTTCATAGCTCCATTTTTCCAAGATGCTGTGTCAGAGTCCAACCTGGATGAGATGGAAGCTGAGATCCTCAGGAACAAACTGTACAAGGTGACAACACACACATCCACCTCACATACCTTGATACCTGTGTCAGAGTGTGAGTATGTGTTATTGCAGAAGCTGGACAGCAGGATTTACTACTCTGTCAAGTGTGTATTGCAGCCCCTGCTGATGTACTAATTATGCAGTGGTGCTCTGAAAGCAGGCATTTCTGATCTTTATGCTTTCTTTTGTTTTTTAAAGGCCTATTTAGAGTCGTTCTACTCTTTTTGCAAGAACATTGGAGGTGCTACCAAGGATATCATGTGTCCTCTCCTGGAGGTACTGTGACATTTCCAAAACACTGGCTGGATTTGTTGATGATTTGAGTTGTTGATGACGAGTTTTGCTGACAATGCTTCATCTGTCTGTGTGTGTGTGTGTGTGTGTGCTGTAGTTTGAGGCGGACAGACGGGCCTTCATCATCACAGTAAACTCCTTTGGGACAGATCTCAGCGGCGCAGACAGGAGTGAGCTTTATCCATCTTGTGGTAAACTTTACCCTGAAGGGCTGCGACTGCTGGCCAAGGCAGACGACCACGAGCAGGTCAAAGCTGTGGCCTCCTGTTATCCGGTCAGTCTGATCTTGTTTCTGTCAACGGCTCTTGTTGTATCAGCTGTTAACTGAACTTAAGCACATGAATAACTTCACCTAAACCTCTCTGCAGGAGTACAAACTCATATTTGACGACCCTGAGCCAGAATCCCAATTTAAGACTCTGGAGGACAGATTCTTTGAACAAGAGGTAGTATTACTTTAATCTTCTTCAGTAAGAGTGTGATGCCCTGTGAACATGTGAGGCCCTTGATGATTTCTATAGACTCTTGCTTTTCGAGCGTGGGATTTCAAAGTTCAGTCATAACATATGGACAGTTTGTCTCAGTTAATTTCACAGAGGGTATGAAAAGTAAATATTTTGACACCGTGTGCGTCGAGCAGTGGGTGGATTTTCTACTCAGCCTTTTTCTGCAGGGCTGAAACAGCAGACTGCTTACAGGAACTCACTTTCTTAACTTGTTTCACCTGTAAAATGCTTATTCAATTAAATCTGACTTTCCATCTTCTTCTTTTAACCTTTAACCTTTTATCTTTTCTCAGGTGAAGCTGAATACACTGTCTTTCCTGCAGCAGTTCCACTTTGGAGTTTTTTACTCCTACATCAAACTGAAGGAGCAGGAGAGTCGCAACATTGTCTGGATCTCTGAGTGTGTCACACAGAGGCAGAAGTCCAAGATACACAACTACATACCCATTTTCCCAGGAACAAATTAACCAAGCAATAAAGATCAATACATACATTTATTTAACATTTGTTATGAGTTGTAAGACAACATACAATGAAGTAATAAATGGTCTTTTCATGATCTATGTTTGGTGGTGAAGATTAGTTGCTAGGATGCGCTAAACACGGTCATATTTTCAGTGTGTGTACTACAGACCACAGGTCTCTACTTGCTGTTGGCACTATGTTCACATTGTCAGAGTTGGCACAATACCTGCATGTCTACACAGGGCTAATGTTTACATTACTTGAGGTATAATATTGTGTAACTATACATTAGGTTACCACATTGGTAACCTAATGTATGTAGGTAATAGAGCACAAACAGTGGTATAAAAGAGTAAGGTTTTGTTTGGTAAAATCACCCATCTTTGCTCTTCATCTGCTCTTCTTTTGTTCATGCTTTTACTGGAACAAAGAAAACAAGATATAAAATGCAAACTATGATTTTGGACGTCACACCACCACAGCACAGTTTAAAGATGGGATGAAGTGTAAGTAAGATGCTTGGTTGTGTGATTTCACTGACTTACAGCACTGAGCAGGGACCTCCAGTGGTATGTAGTTCTGCTGGCAGAGATGAACAAAAGCAGATGCTAGTCTGCAGGGTGCTCTGTAGGAGCTCAGCTCGCACACCGACAAGAACTGACCGGGATCCACCTGATGACAGTAATGTGTTAAACATGAAGCTCACACAATATGTCCATCTTTTCTCTCTTATAGATATAAAGTCCTGAGTGCACTGCCCTCCATATCTCATGCTTAAAGAAGATGAATAGTCTGTCATCATTTAATCAAGTCTGTGCTGATTGAAAGTCAGGTGAAGTTTCTGAGTCATTGGTAAAACAAAAAAACTCTAAAGCTTCCCAGCAAACCAGTGTTGCAGAATTTTGTCCTGAACAACTAGGGAAACTGTTTTATTATGTAAAAAAAAAAAAAAAGATAAATAAATAATGAAAAAAGAAAACACAAAACAGCCCGCCAACAGAGTAAATCTCCTGGAGCCTTGAGGTTCCAGGAAATTTAAAATGACATTAAAATGTCATTCTTTGCCTAAATCTTTTCTGAAGCTGCTAAGCTAGTAGAGTCAGCGCACGCTGCGTTTAAAGTGGTTGCATGATGGTTCAAATGCATAAACATCTGCCTTTAGACAAGTTCAACATGAAGCTTCATCACACACAGAGACAAGAGCAACATGTGACTCTGCCAGATCTAATGTCACATTTTTAGACTTTGATCTATAATCAAACTGTTGAAGCCTCCTGCGATTGCCCTGATCCACTAAAACATGTTTTGAGCGGGCTTTTTTTCTGGATATTCGAGCTGGTAAACCCACTTCAAGCAGGGTGCAATAAGACTTTGAACTTAGCATGTGCAGTGAATGCTTTGGCTTATAAAAAAGGGGTCCTCGGGGTTTCCTTAAAGCTGGGATTGGCTGGAGAAGCTGTCTGGAGCCTTTTTATGCTTTGATGGGGGGGTTTGGGTTGAATTTTTTATATCCCAAGCTTCCTAAATTGTTCAGAAAATGTTACAATGCTGCTTTGCGGTCGTGCTTCCAAAGTGTTTGAAGAAACTTCCCCTGACTTTCCATCAGCACGGGGCAGAGTAAATACTTGCTTATATTTTTTTTGTCATATCAGGTATTTTAGTCTTACATTTTAAGAAATTTTATTATTACTGCAAATACGCATCTTTTTCTTACTTTTTTCTTTTTGTTTGACAAAGCTGAGAAGATGAATCTCTTATTTTAACCACAAAATCCATGAAATTCTAAAGAGATAAAAGCTGTCTGGTGCACGCTGTGCCAGACGTGTTTTCACAGTTTCTTATATCCACATACCATTAACAGAAGAAACTCATAAAAATCCGGTGTTTTTCCACTCACCACCCTGAAACAGGAACTCAGTGGAGAGTCAGGAGAGGAGAACAGAAAGTCACAGCTCATGAGACCTTTGGCTGTTTTTGGAAAGTGCCTTGTCATACCTGGTGGTTTAATACACTCGAGTTTCATCTAAAGACACATGGACAAACTGCAGGTGAGGACTGGAAATGAAGCACAAATGTGAAGACATTTTGAACAGAAAAATTTAGGATTTACTTCACGCTTGTCTCACCTGCCAACTGTGGAAAAAACTTTCCAGGTTTTCAGCTTGAGATCCATCAGGCAGAGGAGAATCGTTTCCTGCTTCGTTGTCGTTGGTTCCTAACAGGCCGCTGGACGTGCCTGTGCACATTAAAACATGATGTAATAACAATGAAACTGCCGTGAGCTGATTTATCACAAGTCAGACTGATCGTTTTTTTCCTACCATGCAGCCATCCATCAAGTGTGAAGCTGCACATCTCAAGCAACAGGTCACATGTCAGTGATACTCCATTCTGATTGGACACCTGCACAATGTTGGCTCCACTCCTGACAGCCACTCCGCTGTCTGTGTGAAGTGTGTGTGTTACAGTGTTGTTGTTGCAGTTGGCTTTCACCTAGGAGACAAACATTTCCTTTACTTTTTTTATTGAGAGAGGTTGCACTGAGCTGGAAAACACATCACCTCATCTGCACTCACACAAACCTGCCCACTGCGCTGAATGTTGACGGTGCTGTTATTCATTCCTATTAGAAGGAGGTTTTCTGCGTCTGACCTGAGCAGCAGTGTGAATGAAGGCTTGGCGCTGATGTCTTGGGCGAGGAGCAGCGGACAGGAGCCCGGGAGCTCATACAGGTGACCGTCAAATGTCACAACAAACTGATCTGCCACCAACAGAGCTTGGTCTTAGGGAGAGAGACAGAATGAGAAAGACATCACTGAAACTTGATGAAATCTTCCACTACAATCATTGCATGGGGAAACTTAAAGCTAGACTCACGTCTGAATGGGCTGTCCATGATCTTTCTTTTGAGGCGGTACAGTTCAGCCATGGGTCTGATGGAGGCCAGGGACTGCAGGGGCCTCAGGAGCCACTCCTCCAGAAGGATCTCTATCAGTCCAGCCTCTGCCACCCTGGACGAGGGGAGGGGTGGCAGCGGCAGCGACACAACCACTGAACACTCACTGCAGAAACCACCAACATTTGATTAAAAACATCTTACAGGAATTATTTATTTGCATTTGTATTGGTCAAGATTGGCAGTACATTCCAGTGACTATATTTCAAAGCTTAGCCAGAATCTAATTCAGACTAAAATAAAGTCACCGAAATACTCTTAAGAGACAGCTATGTGCAAACTAAACATCTGAAAAATTTCTTATCCAAATCCAATCCAGTTTTTATCTGAACATCTTTTGACCCTAATTCTAAACAAGTCGGATATAACAAGCGTGTACATGGAATGTGAGGAATACGTCCCTTATCTGACCTTGTTTCATGAAAACAAGGACATAGGGACTTTCTTCATGGAGGTCTCAGACATGTGCAGTACCTTGGGGAAAATTTGTAGAAAGAAACCAGTCGTTTCCTGACTGCAGACAGAGCCATCGCCAGCCTGGTCTCTACCCAGTGGTAGGTGTGCTGACCTGCCTGATTCACACATAATTCTACCATTACCACACAAGCCTGTTTACATGCATAATAGATGCTAATTTTGGCTAGCCTCTACATCATCTGCTCTGTATCACCGGTCAGACTTCCACATCTTAATTTTAGCATGTAGATGTAGATAACAGTTAGATTTAATGAAATTCTTCATATATTTTATGTCTAACTTATTACTTTGTGACTTGACTTAATGACACACTTGCACAGCAGATTGATCAGAAACCTGGAGTAAGTGTTAACACAAACACAGTATCAAGGTCTAGCATATCCAGGTTTATCAAAACCAGGAAAGGAGCTCATTGGAGATTTTGGAACCATGATATTCACATGCACAACACATTACTTTGATACTCTAATAAGCCATTAATAAGTATGATGCTACCGTGCACCCTGAAATGTATCTATCTAAAGTTTTAAACCAACCAAAGAGAAATGAATGATGTTACTAAATCTCTAACACAAGCGTGATAAAAGGATCAGCATGCAGATTTCTCACCACATCCAGGGCCACACTGAGTGTGGCCACACAGGCCTGAGCCAGCGGCCTTAGCTGAGGGTTCCCCAGCAGAACAGGAAGGATCTTCACCAGCCCGTCAGTCCACAAGGAAACAGCTTCCCTCCACAACGACTCCGGCCTCTGGCCCTTCACATCCTGGTACACACCTGCCAGAGTGGCCAGGGGCCCTGAGGAGGAAGCACAGCACAGTGTCAGAGTTTGCTTTTTTCCCACTTCATGCCTTAAAAAGGCTGTTTTATAAGAGCAGATGCAAATTTATTTCTCACACTAGAGTGACAAGAAACAAGAGAGCAAGAAGTGCAGAAGGAAGAGAATCCCAACTGCACAAAAATCGTGATCCTGAGAGGGAAAAAAATGGCAGAGAAAAGATATTTCATATGACGATATTAAGAAAGAGAGGATTAGATTAGAATTTAGAGTTGGATTTCTGCCTGAGAGGAAAAGCAGGGACTGACGGTGCTGTTCCAGCTCAAAAACTAAAGAACATCTCTAAACTTGCAGCGACCAAATTTAATGCTTACACAACTTAGTAGCACACCTATTTGTCTTTGTACCACATGTGCCTGTAGATTTGTGTTTACATTAAAAAGAATTTTAGCAGTAGACAATTTCTTTTTTAAGTAAAAGAAACAGTATTTTTCATTGAAAGAGAAAGGTTTTTGTGACACGGCTAATTTTTTTCGTTGCTTCGTCAGTCACCGGTTGGCATCATCTCTCTGGACTCACTCCTCAGCTCCTGTTGTCCCAGCAGAGAGGCGTGCTGCAGCAGGCTCAGGAAGCGGGGCAGGCTGTCTGTGATGATGCGACGTAGGGCGCCGTTCTGCCACAGAGCCAACAAACCTTGGTCTTTGTGCCTCAGCAGAGCCTCGGCCCTCTGGGATACATGAAGAGCCACAGCGCTCAGCTCCTGGAGAAACTCACTGTCTCTGGACTGCAGAGACTGATGTGAGGAGAAGCAGTCAGCACATTAAAAACTGCAGGTTTCAATGATAAAATGAAGATCCTACAGTAGTTTACCTGTCGTCTGAACTCAGAGAGGTGATGCTGTAAAGTCTTGATTCTCTCCAGCATCTTATTCTGAATCTGAGAGCTCAAATATTGAATCCTTGCCTGTGAGCATAAAACAACATACAGTGTTTTAAAGAGTCAAACTGTACACGATAAAGATTAAACCACTTTTTTTTTTTTTAATCAGTGATACCTCTGTTGCAGTGAGACTTTCCAAACAGCCACTGGCTTTCAGCATCAGCCTCTGATTGGCCGATCGCACAGACACACTGGCTAGAGTTTCAGGTTTGCTGCTGCCGTCACTTTTCCGCACATCCAACATCAAACTGTGATTTGTTCCCACACATGCCACCACACTGACGTCCTCGTGCAGACCTGGACCAAAACGCATTCTCTATAATAACAGTTTGAATGTATTTTGCAAGAATTGTAGAGATGATAGCGTCTTTACCGTTCATGTAACCTGCTGTGGCCTGAAGACATCGTCCCTCTACTGTCCCGTTCAGCCTGATTTTCTCCCTGTGGTCCAGTCCAGCCTGCACCTGGACACCAGACCCCCAGGGCCCGGACAGGACACTGCCCACCACCTCCACACTCCAATTACCCATCCTGGACTTTGAAGTGTATGCACATAAATATTTGTACTTGCATAAACATGAGGAAACTCATCCCATTCTGTCTTTTTTTTCGTCTGCCTCGCCCAACATTCATTAATCTGTCTTACAGAAACAACTAAGCTCTCTCTGCCTGCCTGCTCCCCCCTCCAAACTTCCATCTGTACATCTCTACAATAAATACACATTTGAACAATTTCAGGCTGTGTGTTTGAGTGCTTTAAGGTCCAAAACTAGTCCAGTCTCATCTTGATGTTGCCTGGTAACCAGCATACACTCCAGGAAAGAGACAAAAAATAAGCAGGAACACAACCTCCCAATAAAATGAGAGTGGTATTAAACCTTCATGATTTATCCTTCTTGCTTCAGCCTTTAAAGGGGTGAGAATCAGCCAAAATATTCTCACTTTCCAGGTTTAAAACAGAAACTGGTTCCCACAAAGAAAAAGATTTAAACACAGCAAAGTTATGCTTTTTAACTGAGACTCATTTTTGCTTTTTAATCACCGGAGGGTTTTTTTTAAGCTGTTTACCTCAGAGAACAGGGAGATGTTGGAGCCCTGAGCTGTAGAGGTGTTGGTCAGGGCGAAGGTGAGGCTGCACTGGTGGGGCCGTCCTGTCACTGAAAGGCGACACTGTGTGTAAAACAGCTCCTCTCCTGAGTTCACTCTGTGGGATCCTGACCAGGACAGAGTCTGAGAGACAGAGGGAGGGGGAAAGAAGCAGCTGAATAAAGAAAATATGACCCAAGAAAGAGAAAGAATATACATGGTGAATAGACTGTGTTTAAAACTGAATGATCCAAAACAAGAAAAACATTGGAGACCACCTGGAGGTAGAAACACAGAAGCCACAATTCCAGTCAACATGGTGACAGACTGACCAAGACATGAGACCAAGCACCCATAGGTCACACCATATCTATCTTGGACAGTTTCATAACTGCATCTTACATAGTTGAGACACTATCTCATTGACAAGATCTGTCAACAAACACAAATTACTCAGAAGCACTTCTGTGGTAGTTCTCTCTATACAGTCAGTGTATCAAGAGCACATTCTGCAATGATTATATAACACACACACACATGGGTGAGGTGAAAATATAACCATTCATGCTGTTGCAGAAAGTAATAAAACATTGGTCCCTAGTGACAAAAGTTCAGGGATAGTGCACAGTTCAGCCACAGACAGCCAGAACCATTACTCATTTATAACAAGAGAGCAGCCACAAAGTTTTCCACTTCAACAAAATGTCTTCAGGTGTGGAGGAAAAACAAAGCCATTCATCACTTCATGAGAGGCAAATCTATAAGACCTGCAGATGTGTGGACTCACAGGCTGTGGGGGGCAAAGGCCCAGCAGCACCGTGTGCTCAAAGCGATCCTTTAGGTTGGTCTGAATCTTAACAAGGAGTGTGTGTGACGGACAGGGTGCAGGAGACACTTTATCCAGGCCCACGTTGACCTGCAGGCTGTGCATTCCCCGCAGACCCCTCTGAAAGAAACACAAACAGAGATTTCCTTTTCAAGCACCGGTCTGCTGCAACCACATGAAGGGTGTTATCGGTCCTCATGGAGCAGTGTACCTGATACTTCAAGCCTTGTTTCACGCTCCTGTTGTCCCATCGCAGCTCTGCATTTTGTGAATATGAATTTCCCTCATGACCCACTGAAACGCAACCTTTAACAGAGGACACCACCACCTACACACACACACACACACAGATTATTTAACTGGATAATAAAAACTTATTGAACACATGAGGAGTTTTAAAGGAGCATACTACCCCATTAAAAAAATCTGTCATCTCATTTCATTAATGTGTTTTCTAACAAATCCTCAGCTTCTTCAGTTGTAAACTGTAAACTGTATAAACTGTATCGCTGTTTTGCTCCAGAAATTTTTTGTGGACAAAGGAACTTCACCCTGCTCTCCATCAGCATGGGGGTGAGAAGATAATTACAAAGATATCTTTTTTTTCTTGACCTGCTCCTTTAAACTTTGAGTGGATCCACTAACCTGTTGTGTTGTAAACAGAGCACAAGCCTGCCCCCTGCTGGAGTTTTTCTGCCAATGTTTGTTCAGGTTGAGGGAGATGTTAACAGGGACTCCGCTGTGCCATGACAAATGGGTCTGTATGCACAATAACAAATCATATAATAATAAATAACACACAATAAAACTCAATAGAAATATCTGCACAAATGTATGATGAAAATTTTAAGCAGATAATAATAGATAAATAATTCTCAAATTGTACATTATAGTATGCAAAATCAATTTTTTTAATGGAAAGAGTTAGGTACAGTACAATGGTAAAAAATTAGAATATAAATATATGACTAGTATGTAGTTGTGTTAAGATTTAATGATTTATACATGAACATGCTGTAATATCAGAACCTTTGAGTCCATGACCTGCTCTACTTTATCTAAAAGCATTTAGAGCAACAACTGTTGAAAGATACTGTGTCAGTGATGTCGCATCTGCACAGTTTGCTTCATGACTAGCTGAGAGAACATTTCCATGTCAGCAGTGTAAAGTAACAAGATAAAAGTGTGGCAACCTACTTGCTGGCTGCTGCGTTGTTCCCTCTGTGAGCTGTGTGAAAGTGTGTGAAGTGACATCAGGCTGAGTGTGGAGGAGAAGGGCTGTTTCAGCTCCAGTTTGGTCTCATTCATCTCCTCTGATCGACTCCACGAGCTAAGAGCTCTGACCTTCAGAAGAACAAGCCGCAGTTTGTTACCACAGCAAGCAAAACAGACACTCACATGACTCTCCTACATCTGCTGCAACAGTTCAGAGAATTGTATCTCATTATAACTTCAGACGTTGTCATGTGAAGCACTTGATTCATGGTGCTCAAACATTTTTTGTATCAAAATGTTCATTACAGTTTTTAGAACTAAACATAACAATATTCAAAGAGACAAAAGAGGGAGCAGAAAGATTTGTTTGAATCAAGTATTTTACACTCATAGGGTCTGACCTGCTCCAGTCGGCCATGCCTCATCCAGCCCAGTACAACGCTGTCCAGACAGCCTTGTAAAGAACGCTCCAGTGTTGCTTCCAAACTGGTCCAACGGGGAATGCAGTTGATATGAACTAAAGTCAGGGACAAGAGAAAGAGTTTAGTTTTAGTCCTGATGCAGCCATCCTGTTAGATGTGGTGGAAATGGACAAGTATCCTCTCTGCAGTGCTTTGCAGAGTAGGTCTGCAGTGGTTTACCCTTCAGGGTCTGGTTCCCCATTTCCAGGGCCGGAGGTGCAGAGTAGAGAGCAGATAAGCTGAACTCCTGATTGCCCCACACAGCTCCATGTTGAACTTGGTAGCTCCAGTTTCTGACTTCATACACTGTCTTCACTGCAACAGTCCTGGGGAGAGGCTTCAACTGCAAAACAAAGACAGTCACTGAAACATTAGGATGAGACTATGTTTCTCTGTTTGGGGAGCCAAAGTCAAAAATGTCTAACAAAGTTTGATCAATTGTACATGTTATAAAACTCATAATTCAGAGTAATATCTAATGCCCTGTACATAAATTAATTCAAACGTGTGCATATTGTACACTCGTGGACAAAATTGTTGGTACCCTCCCGTTAAAGAAAGAAAAACCCACAATGGTCACTGAAATAACTTGAA
>JAPZDV010000004.1:7659117-7708613 GCA_029814665.1 Acanthurus lineatus | reverse complement strand
GTTGAACCACAATTCAAAAGCGATGTCTGATTTTCATTAGTTAATTTTCAGTAAATTTTTATTTATTATTACTTTTGTCAGTTTCAAGTTATTTCAGTGACCATTGTGGGTTTTTCTTTCTTTAACGGGAGGGTACCAACAATTTTGTCCACGAGTGTATATTATACATGTACTGTTAACATGTTTAAGACATGTTTCAGCTCAGACATACCTGTGGGTATGAGTGTTTGAGCTCCACAGCCTGTCTGTATCCACTCTCTATAGCCTCCAGGTTCCCCAGAGCCCACAGCCTCCTCCTGCCTGACAACACCTCCACTAAACCTGCCACACTGGACTGGGACTGGTTCAGCTGGTGAGAGGAAATTGAGATCACCACACATGTCATATGGTGTCATGTGCATAAAAAATAATAACTGTAATTGCTGGGGGCAATCAGCACCCGCCCTAAATCACCTAATGCAGAGATTTTGC
The DNA here is from genome assembly GCA_029814665.1 of Acanthurus lineatus. Lineage (NCBI taxonomy): Eukaryota > Metazoa > Chordata > Actinopteri > Acanthuriformes > Acanthuridae > Acanthurus > Acanthurus lineatus. The sequence continues at coordinate 7,708,142 of JAPZDV010000004.1, read as the reverse complement.
AGAGCACATTGCTTCATTCTTCTTTATCTATGATTTAATAGGAGTGGCTTTGGGAACAAGAATGTACCTGAGAGCGGACATTGAGCTGAGAGGGCATGTAAACCAACATCCTGGGTATATTCTGGACCACCTTCACCATCAGGTCTTTGCTGGACAAAAGACAGTCTTTCATTTCTATTTCATTGCTATTTCTTTATCATTCTGAGTTTAATTTTCAGCATGTCAGGCCAGAGTTTGGTTTCAAACTATGAGAGAGTGAGACTGATGTGGTTTCAGTGTGTCTGTGTTAACAGTACCTGTGAGGAAGATGGTGTCCCTGCAGGATGAGTGCCAGTGAGGAGGTGAGTTCAGGGTTCACAGCTATGGAGCACCTCAGCTGTGACTCAGTGAGTCTTCCCCAGGCCTCCACCTACAGTACCAATGATGGTTAGTACAGGAGAAAAACGTTATCAGAATTTTTAGCGCATCTCATGCTCACCTGTAAGGCAGGGCGAGTTTGTCCCTGTACAGTGTGTTTTAGTGTGACTCTGGCCTCCTTTGACCCTCCATGTGCTTCCCATCCCCCTACGTCCCCCATCACTTGGACTCTCTGGTCATGACTTTTGACATCTACTGAGGCACTCCTTAGAGGACCTGCAGAGAGGATCAAAGTCCGGTTGTTAAAGATTTAAATCATAATACTTAAAAAAGCCTTTTATACCCATCCTGAGAAAAAAATGTCTAAATGTTTTTTGCTTTGCTTTTTCATTTTTAAAAAAACAAAATATCAATGACTTTAACTTAGTTATGTGGAAAGCTCTAAACATACTTTAACTCTTTGAATCAAAGTTATTACTTTTAATATAATAAATTATGAAGTAAATTGCTGACATCTGCTGGTCAGTCTTTGATATTGCACTTGAATGGTTGTATTAAGGGCAAAACATCCTGTTGTTAAAATGGGAAAATACATATTAAAAGCTACTTGTTAAATTAAATTTACACACTAAAATCAAATAAAGAAAAACGGACCTAAAATAAAAATGTAAAAAAAAAAAAGATGTACTCCAGTCCTCTATCTTCGAAGTGCAATGAGAAGAAAATTACAGAGGTGTGTGGATGTCCCAAATAAAAATTTTTGTAGGGGGCTTCAGCCCACAAATATTACATCCAGCTGCTTACACAGTCTGACCTTTAAAGTGAGCAGTCAGGGTGGTGTCCAGACTGGGCCATGTCTCTGTTTGGTTAGAAGCTGTTGGAGAGCAATAGAGCAGCAAGGCCAGACGTCCATCAGACACACTGACATTCAGGCCAGAGGCGAGCAGCTTGTGTCCATCCACAGAGAGCTGAGCCCCGGCCTGAAGCCGAGAAAAGACTCCTTGGATGGAACACAAAGCCTTGGAGAAGAAAACCGTAAAATGAGTAGTTGGTCTTTTTTATTTGCTCTAACATAAATACCAGGAGCCTCTTTACAGAGACATCATAATTCTTACAGTTTAGAGTGACACTTGAGAAAGATGTTTCCTAACTACATTTGGAAAAAACATGTTATCTTAGGGAAGGAATTTAACTATGACAGATCTGTGATGACTGAAGAATTTTGTAAGCTGGGAATACTAATTCAGGATGACATGGACCCCACAAATGTTACCTTTGACTCATCAAAGTTAAAACTGGCTTCTCTTGCCTGATATAGGAAGCAAGCTAGCTTGTGAAAAATGAAGTGAATTAGATGTCCTGAATATAGGCAAGCAAGACGTTAGAAAAGTGCAATAAGGAAGTAAGGTTTACTATTATTTCAGGATGTGTTAATATATGACGTGGGATAGGACACAGCAGTCAGTTTTAAGCATTGCTGCAGCAATAAGAAAACAGTTTTTTTCCCTATCTTTGAAACTTAGGATAGGACAGGCAGTTGAGACCCTTTTTGCAAGAAGCCCCAGTTCAATAAAGCAATATCATGTAAACAAAAAAACACATTTTTGTATTACTTTACCTCCATATTGCGTGGCAGACCTCTGTCCTGTAGCCATGACCAGCTGTGCCACATGTTCCCTCTTATCTCTTTGGTCACTGGAAGACACTTCATCTTAAGCCTCAGTCCGGCCTGCTGACCTCCAAACTGAGACTGTAAGGTCAGGGCCTTCCCCTCAGCAGAGCCAAGGTCTACCTGCACACAAGGCTCACTGTGAATCATCTGTGGAACTGTACACCTTCATTGAATTAGCTGTTTAAAGTCAATCACCTTTCAGTTCTTGATTGGTTAAATCTATGAAAGTTTCCAACCTGGATGCTGTTGTTTGCAGGTACTCCCAGTTTCTTCAGATAGCTCACTGTGTGTCTGAAATGACTCTTCACTCTGATTGTTTCAGACATCTTTGTCACTGTCATCTCTTTACTCATCTGGAAAACAGTAAGACTTTTAACTGCAGCGGCTGGGAGTTTGAGGTCAAGAATGTCAACATGTCGTTTATCTGGTGTCCACTGACAGACCAGAAAGGATAGAAAGAAATATAGAAAGAAAAAGATTTCTTCTTTAGCTTCTGTCTGAAAGTTTTCTACCGATGAAGAGGAGCTCACAGCAGGGGTATGATTTACATACAAACACAGTGTATTATTATGGACCTAGACTTGTGTGGTTTGAAAGACATTTTATCCCAAAAAACTGTTACATAAATACTAGTGCATGCCTCCTACCTTTTGATTTCCTGCACTGCTCTGTAACAAGTAATAGTGTGAGCCATTGCCATGACTCCAATAATTCATTGTTACTGCAGCATTCATGGGAAGACCCAGCTTCTTCAGCAGGGGCATGGAGTGGTTTAAATTCACTGATGCTTCATTTTCATCCTGAAAGAAACAGCATTGCATTATGATAAATGGTACCATATCCTTAGTCTATATATAATATATAATTAATAATATATATTAATTATATATAATATAATATATAGATTAAAGCTTGACTTTGTGTAATATGTTTTACAAATAAAATATGAGTTTTATTGCATTAAAAGATCCAGTTGGTGAGACTTGACTTTTGTATAATCACCTGAAAATAAGAACTGTTGGGTTTTATTTATACAACTTCAAATGAGCCTTTCATATCTACAAATATGAAGCAGGTCTTCTTATACACAGTCTGCCATGTTGCTTCGCCATGTGTCTACAGTGGCCCAGAATAGACAAACCAAACACTGGCAAGTACTGGCTCTCTTTAAAGAGGGCTTTTTGGTTTTGTTTTGGTTTTTTTTGCAGTTTCCTGGTAACCATAGGTTGTTCTACACACTTGGACAAGGACTTTTTTTTTTGCAATTTGCAACTCACCACTAGATGCTACTAAATCTCTCACACTGCACCTTTAAGATTTGACTTTTGAAAACTGACAAAAATTGACAATTAAAATGAGACAATGTCAAATCAAATATCTTTTAATGTATTTCCTCACCTTAGTTTTCTTTAAAGCCAAGGATGCCTTTAACTCTCTATCTTCTATTGCCATGGAGACCTGAGATTCGTAAAGCGTCGGGGAGACAACCAACAAACCAGAGGACTGAATCTTGTCTGGACTGCCCCACTCCTACAAACATGATTACAAAGTGATATAGTAAAGTTGTTGTACATTTTGTTTGTCAAGAATAAATAGATTCACTTATAGTGGCATGTTTATTCTACCTGAATCACTGTGCAATTGTTATGATACACCAGCGACCCCTGCAGGCCTTTCTGTGACATTACAACTCCTCTGGACCTGACAGTGCACTCCTCCATCTGAAGGAGGGCTTCAATATCATACTGTTGTTTTCCAGCCCTGCTGGTAAGTGTCAGTCTGCTGTACTGCGGTATGTTCTTGAGAGCAGGAAGGTTGTGACTGAGCTCGCCCTCCACACTCAGCTCTGACCAGCCCTTTGCACTCAGCCTCAGGAAACCCCTTCTGCCCCCCAGGGCAGTATCTACTGTTGCTCTCCAGACACTCTGAGGGTCTTTCCAAACTGAGCCATTCAAACGAGCCTAGAATAGACAGAAACAATGTCATTATGACTGGGAGTGAAGGCATGGTAAAACAAATGAACACATCTGTCACAAACATCAAACAGCTTATACTCTTTTGGAGTATTAGTTGATTATTCTAGAAGACACATTTGAAATAAAGGTTAGAACAGCTTCACAGATAGTGGCCTCCTGAGTATAAATCAGACAAAAATAACAATTTAAACAGTGGGACTGCGAAATCAAATGACAAAATGTGCTAATACCTCTTTAAATAATTAGTATCCTAACCAATGATGCATTATCCCATCATCAAACAGGTGTTTTTGGTTCACAAAGTTTAAAATGGTTATACCATGACAGAGAGGTACCCTTAGGATTAAGGATGGGCTTTATTTTGCTTGAGGTACTTTATCAACCACATCTGTACCAACGTCTAAGGCAAAAAGGGTGATTATTGTTCCTTTCATAGGCAATTAATAACATTTGTAAGAGCAATTTGATCTTCTAAATTTCCAAAACATTTGTGTGATAGCCAGAAGAACAGACACACAGTTCAATACAACTTTAAACTGTGTCAAAGCTTTGTCAATCATCCAAAAAAAAAAAAAAACTATAGTACCTGCAACATTGGGCACTTTGACTCCAGAGACCAGAGCCACTGTCTTCTTCCTTTGACCTCTATGAACCTGTTGGCTCTAATGGAACATGTCCCAGCTTTGATGAATAGGACCCCTGCCCGCTCAGGGCCTCCAGGAGCAGTGACCTCTACAGTCATCATCTGAGGCACACCACGGCTCCTCAGCCAAAGGAAGGAGTGTGTGAGGGTCCCAGAAAGATGTGGAGGCCTGCAGGACTGACTCAGCTCCATGTAGAGGTCCTGGTTGTCTGCCCTCAGAGAGGAGGTCATTATAAGCTGGCAGGGGACGGCTGACAGGAGACCCTGAAGAGCAAAGGACACTGGGAGGACCGTTCCCTGTGGCACAGACACATATGAAAAGGATTAGTCGGTTTCAAGAGACTCAAAATGCCTCCTTGTACTAGTTACATTAGTTTTTGATCTGTTAACACAAACATTGACACTATTGCATCTACATGAAGCACTGAACTCTACATGTTTATTGGGGTTAAAACCAAAGTAAGGATCCATTGTTTGAAAATTGCTGACAGCGACTTGTTCAATAATGACACCCCATCCAACTGTAGAGTTCAAAATGTTTATGTTCCCAACTTCTAGAAGGAGAAACGGTCTCTCTTCATAGTGGTGGCAAGAAAAATAGAGATGATAGTTATCTGGCCTAGCAGCTGAATCATCTCTTGTGTTGTTCTGCTCTGCTGCTATGATAAATGAGCTGTAGCTTGACCTACTAATGAGCTGGAAACTGGATTCAAAAGAGGCTGTGTTAACATGGATGGGGTGAATCACTTAGGAAATCCCTGTTTTTCTGACTGTGATGAAAGAAATGACAATGTGCTGCCACAGCTAGAGGTAACAGAAATATTTACAGCTAGAACATGTTAGTTTATTCAAGCTTCTACATGCAGTAGTGCACACAGCTGATAAATTGCCCTACCTGTAGGACAGGGCAGTAGTGGGTCACATTTGCAGTGTACAAAGACTGCACCTCCTCTGTCTGTGAAGCCTTGGTTTTCCCCAATTTGCCCCTGAAATAACACTGTCCCAGCTCCAGGCCAACCTCCACACCCCGCAGATGTGCAGTTGAAACATCTAGGATGATTGCTCCATGGGTAGGAAAACCCAGGATCTGTAATGCTTCTATGGAGTGCTCTATAGTTGCCTTCAGACTAAGGTGGGGATCGCAAGTTAAATGCAAACTAAGGCTTCCTTCTTGTCCCTCCTCAGCCTGAAGAACAGTATTGAAATAGGTGGAGCAGCCAGAGCGGGTGATGGAGATGTTTGCTGAAGTCTGTGATGGCAGGAGAGACTACAGAGGAAGAATTTAACAAAGAAAGATTAGAAACAATTTTATCCTCTTCTTCCAAAGAAGTTAGATACAAGTACTCAATATATAAAGTTCTAATGCCTGAAAACAAACAATTACAAATACAGTGCTGGAGACATATGGTATTTTTGACATTGACATACTATGAAAACATCTGTGTAACTTAAATGTACTGAAGTAAACAAGACCACTGCTGAAATGATTGAAGCCTCTACTTTATGCATTACATTTAACATGAAATGCAAAAGATTCCTATTATTTAACTTAGCTTACACACAGAGACATCTTTAAGCAGAACTGAATGGCAGATAAATCTCTTAGGTTGCCTAGAATCGAGGGAATTGGCTGTACAAAACAATTCATGAAGATTAAATGTTCTCAGACTTTAATACATTGCACATAGCGTAAGAAGGGAAAGACTGATGAAAGACACTACGTTCATAAAAAATATTATCTTAATGTTTTGCCAGACTACAGTCATGTGAGGCTCTGTGAGGCTAACATGGCTGTTAACATATTGACTTTAGCATTTAGCTCAAAGTGATGGTTTATTAAATGCTAAAGTCCACGTTATAACATGCTCAGTGATAGTATTAATATTTTGATGTTAGTATGTTTAGAATGTTTTACCATGTTCACCATCTTGTTTTGGCATAATAAGCTAACATTAGCTAATGAACATTAAACAAAAGTAAATGTAGCAGATGGTAATGGCAGTAGTTTTGCAGGTATTAAAACAGTATTGGACAGATTAACATTTTGACCTGATTACTTGATTAAAGTTAAAGAATCAAAGTCATTCCAAATTGTGCGGAGATGAATGGTGGTACTAAAATTCATAGCAATCCATCGAGTAGTTGTTGGGATGTTATGTCTGTTGTTACCAGCACCTTCATCTCTAGAGCCATGCCATTAGTGTATCTATAATTCATTTTCACACTTTCAGTAATTTCAACTGTGATCTTGCAAATACTTTTTTTAATGCAGTAATGGTGTTATCAGTGCAACTTGTGCTGTAATAGAAAGACAAGAGCCATCTTCAAAGTGAAGATATTTCTTTTGCTTTCCTTCTGCTGGAAAACAAGTTTCTTGGTACTTTTTCTTGTTTCCTCTCTAACCTTCAGTAATACACATCGCTGATGGACAAAAAATTCCCAGCTGCTGTCCTCTTCTCTCCTGTGCTGATTTGCTTGAAAGAGCATGGAGCACATGTTGCTTTCCACCTCAACTTCTGGCTGGCTAGCTTTGGTAAACGTGCTAATGGCGAGCTCCCCTGGTACATCAGTGGCAGCCAGGCTTTGCTGAAGCATGATCCTGAGAGAGGTGAAGGGTTCCCAGGCAGCAGTGATGTGGATCTGAGCAGAGCGATTGTTGAAAGAGACTTGAACATTTCCAGAGAGACCGGTATCACTGAGCTGACCCATCCCATGGAGCTCTACTCTGTTGGGGACAATGGAGGTAAGGGAGGCCCAGTGATGTTGGAGGGTCCAGTCAAATTCAGCCTTTTGGTCCTTTAGCAGTACAGACAAGAGGCACTGTAAGGAGCCATGTCCACTTTCTAAACCCAAAAAACTTTTGAGTCCATCTCTTCCTGCTTGTCTTTGTATGGTCAAAGAGGTTTTCTGTTGTATGTTCCCCTCAGCTCCTCCAACGTGCACCCACACCAGCTTCCCCACGCCTGTACATTGGACAGACACAAGCAAATTTGAAGTGACTGAGTCCCATGCTGTACTGATATCTGCCCAGATGTGACAGCTTTCCAACCTCATCCGACCTGTCATCTCTGCCTTGTGTGTAACACTATGGGTCCAAAACTTTAGCAGTCCATGCCAGCCATACAGCCTAGGCCTCTCCAACCTCAGGCCCAAATTCAAGTCCATTCCCCATGGGCCAACAAACAAGCCGAATCCAAGGGCCCAACGCTGAGGCCCAGGCCTGAGCAGGAGCCTCAGGCTAGATTTGGTGGGCACACCAAGATTTGTCAGCAGCAGCACAGAAGAATGAGTGAGGTTAACCCTGAGCTCCCTCTGGCCATTGGAACTGTAACAGCCTTTAGCTTGAGCACTGAGGTTAATGTGAGAGAGTGATAGGCCATAACAGAGCCTATTGTGTGGTCTATAGGAGCGAAAGACTCGTACCTCCACAGGGCGACCTGCCACATTTCCATAGCACTGTGCAGAGAGTCGGTCTGCAATGACATCCCCTGTGCAGTTCATCTGTGAAAACAAAACCTCCTGTTGGCAAAGTTTATTTTTTAAAAGGCAAAAGTGAAGGAGGAGATGGAAGTATTTCTAACTAGACAGCAAAAATCTGAATGACAATCTGAGCCCTGAAACAACACGTTAAATGTTCAAAAAGTATAATAGTTTTTTCCTTAGCACTTCATTTAAAAAGACTGATCACGGTATACAGTCTGTAGAGCATGATCAATGCTAAAACCATTTAGTTTAGCCTAGCATAAGGTTGGGGACAAACGGGCGAAAGGCTAGCATAGCACTGTCAAGTTATAACAAAATACTAGCAACTATAAAGCTTGACTATTTTGCCATTTTTCCAAAAACCCTGAACTCTTCTTTTAAATGGTTTAGGTCCTACATGCAGCATGTAAGTATTGTTTCATTTTGGAGAACCACATATGGAAAAATTACAAAGCAATCATTATTACAATTAAACGGAGGATAGACAGCATACATACTTTCCTACCAGTGGTGTTGATCCTTTGGGTTAACTGACTGTGAAAAGATTCAAGACAGATGCTGCACAACTACAAAGATTGTGGGTAAAGCCACATAAAGACAAAGGCACAGTTTTCATTCACAGTCCAGGGCAAAAATCTGCATTTGAACATAAATTATGAAAAAATTACCTGCAAAGAGGTGGGAACATATCCCTGGAGCACTTTCATCTGTTGCCATAGAGACACTACCAATATTGCTGCGCTGTTTTTTGATCCAACATCAAAAAGAGCATCAAACATTTTCTCATCTTCCATGTAAAGGACCAGGCCTGTGTCCAGTACTTCTGTTTTTAACTAACAGTGGGAAGAGAAGTATAAAAATGCATTAAAGGTAAATGAGAATTTGTATACATTTTCAGAACAGTAATACATTTTAAGTCCTTAATTAAATATAAACCTGCTACAGAAAAAAAGAGATTATAGCTCTGTACCTCGTAATGTGCTTTGGCTTGTATGGAGCTCGATATGCTTCTCTCCCGCAGGGCTTTGACTTGATGCTGCAGCCTTGCAACGTACTCCCACCGTGGAGCAACCTGCTCTGTTGTGCTTCCATTGACCTCAGCTTTTATATGTTCGGTCCCAGCCTGCAGCTCTGCCAAGACTGCCAGTAGCCTGTCATCCTGGGCCCACCTCACCTGGGCACTGCTGCTGGCAGGTACACCTGCATCCAAAGGAAGCAAGACAAAGAGACTGAGAGACCAGGAGGGATTATTATGTGTAAAACAGCACATATGATAAGTACAGATTACCTGTGGCACTGAGCAGGTGGAAGGAGTGAGACAGTCTGGCGTAGATCTCACCCGTTCCCGGCTTTCTCACAAGGCGGCTCACGTTCATACACAAATGCTCTTCCCCCGACCAAACACACAGCCAATCGTGGGCCCCATGCAAGTTCTTTCCCATCATGGGCTCTTCATCTTCTTCATTATCATGGTGATGTCGCAGATCCACACTGTACAAAGTCTCCATCACTCTAACCCTCATCTGTCCTACAATCATATAAAGTAAATATAACTCCCAGTTCTCAGGATGTCATTTAACGTGTGCCATCATGTAATATTTAATCAATAAAATTAGTCAGTTCCAGTGAACCTCTACCTTCAATGAGCATGTCAGACTGTCCCAGCATCCCATCCAACCCCAGGACTGGAGGCAAAATAGTGAGGTTGGCCATGGAGTGCCTGAGGTCCCCCGACACAGCCAGCTGAAGACCCTCAATGTGTTTTAGAGACCCTTTGACCTGGGCCAGCAGAGCCTCATGCCCCTGTTTATAAGAGCCATGTAGAAACACACTGGGGGGACAGGACGAACACAGTGATTTAATTAGTTCAGAAGTCGATAAAGAGTGTAAAAAAACAAGTAGATATACACACCTGTCTGAGGACATGTTGGCGGCCATGTTTAAAAACAGGTCAGCGGCAGAAGGCAGCAGGCTCTGGGATATGTCTACCCTTAATCCCACTGCTCTGCCTTCCTTCTGGAGGGAGTGGAACATCTGGGCATCTAGCTTCACCCTGTCCTTCCCATCAGCCCTCACAAGCACTGAGCTACTTCCTTTACCAGCCATAGTAGAAACATCTGCAGTGGCCTTCACCTGTGCATAATGAAAAAAAAAGGCAAGTAGCTCAGGTGTTAAATGACAGACAATGTAATCATTTGCCATATGCTACATAAGCTAACTTAGTATTCCATTTTTTGATTACTGAATGAAATAAATTAACAAAAAAGAACAAAAACATAGGTGACCCACTTCTAATGTTTTAGGAATCTTTGATTTGAAGGGATTACTGAGATAGGAATAAAGACCAACTCTGCCTGATGTTCCATTGAGCTGTACAGAAAGCTAAAAACAAAAACAAAGCATCAGAAATGCTGCTGATTACACAAGCAATAATTATAATGCTGACTTGGTTTGTACTCACTTGGCACTCCTGTCGCTCAACTCTCAGTTTCCCTCTGGCCTCATAGTCAAAGTCAGCGCTGTTTTCAGGGGTCCAACGTACATTTCCCTCCACTGCAGCAGAGGAGGGGAGCTGCAGCTGTAACAGTAATAACAGTGAGCTGGTCACAAGCTTGGCCTTTTATCCTGTAAACTATACTGTACACTGTTGGAGGTGCACTTACATCACTTAAAACACTGCTAAATGCAACACGTTACAACACAGAGATGTAGAAATACTCAACAAGTTAGAAAGTTTTTTTTCATTCTTAAAAGGTTTCCTGAATGGAGAGAGGAGTTGGCAGAGGTTTACCTCCAGCTCATGACTGAAGTTGGCTCCAACTTTTATCTCATGGTGACTTGAGTGCACAGGGTTCAACTGTGTTTGGCCAAAGAAAGTCAGTCTCTCCTTGCTGCCGACACGAAACCTCCCTTGTATGTTTTTCTGGGTCTGAAAAGAGTGTCATGTATAAAAGATATATGAAATATACAAATGTTCCCAATATTTCCCCAGACTATTGATCTATTGTTTATTACTTAGAAAATTCACTTCTCAGATTTCAAATTAACATCAGCAAATATTCCAGTGAAGTGACTTCAAACTGATGCGAGAGCACTGTCTTTTGAGTCAGTATTTTCAGTTTTGTGGGCTTGCACTTTTACCTGGTTGCTGGTTAAGGTCACACAGATTTCTGAGTCTGAAGGAATGGTGTCAGAGCTGAAAGGATGGATCAGCGCAGAACAAACCTAAGTATGAAAATATGAGGAGAACCACAAAATATGAAAAATCCTGAATACAGTAATAAGTCACTTTCTCTGTGTTTGTTTGAATCAACTTGCCCTGAACTCACAAAAGGGCTCGGTGGCCGGTAGCCGAGGGTGAGGGTGTGGATGGCCTCTCTGTTCTCTCTGTTTCTGTAGAAACCAGCTCTAGACTCCAAGATGTAGAGGCTTTTGAGGAGGTCGACAGTGAAAGTCTCCCGCAGGAGGAGAAACCGAGGAAAAGTCTGGAAGGGCTGTCTGTGCGACATGATGTTGGCATTAAAGTCAGTAATGTTTTTATTGCCACTGTATTTTTAATAATAAAATCAGAACCAGAAACAGAAATACATCACCAGATCCAATACAAGTCAACTGCACTACGACACCTGAGCTGCAGCATTGCTGTTTTCTGGTACATCCTCTTGTCACTCCTCAGCTCCTCTATGACTCCCTGCATCTCCAGCTCTGTGGACGGGCTCTTTGGCTTCGAGAAGTTCATTTTCAGCATTGCTTGCCTCTTTTTTAAATTCTTAAAGAAATTAGGAGAAAGTCATTCTGCAATGTGTCACAAGTAATTCAACTTAACTCCACCCACAGATGTGAACCGTGACGTGAACCCCACCCACCTTATCCACAGTGTTCAGGGCAGCAGCGAGGCTCACATTGTGCTTGCCATAGATGGAGGATATCTGCAGGGTGTGGCTGACTTTTGAGGCCTCCAGAGAGATGTCTCCTCTCAGGCGCTGAGTCCACAACGAGGTCAAGGAGGCAGAGGCCTTCGCACTTCGCTTCCCCACAATGCCCCACCCATCTGCCTGGGAGGGGACGGAGGAGTTGGAGGGGCATAGGGCATGCACATGTTAAAATGTTGTATCTATCACAAAATATGGTATCATCTTTTTGAATATATTTTAATCTAACATGGTTTTTAAACATGTGGTGCTTTCAGCAAATTTGCACATCAGTTCTGACAAAAAAATCCCCATGATGAAAACAAAAAGAATCTCCCAGAGTCAGATACTAAAGACTGATGCTCTGTATGTGTGGGTGGAGCAGCCTCTCCTCTTCTTACTTGGATGTACGTGACAGCTGGTTTGTAGAGTTTCAGACGGGCCTCCTTCTCCCTGCCTCTGTCCCTGTAGAAACCCTCCAGGAGGAGGTTACGGACAGTCATCCACTTGCTGGCTGTCAGCTCGGAGGTGAGCTGGAGTGTGTGACGCTGGTGCTGGCTCAGTTTGTGAGTGGTGTAAATGTACAGCCATGGTGTGTCCATGTTAAAAGTGCCTGCAGGATAACAGGAACCGCATGATGCTGAGCAGAATTATAACTCAAAAATGTGTTGGGCGTTAAAACTCATTATACCTTCCCATTTCTTCTGCAGGGTGTACTTCTGGGGGGTTTTCCAGTGTAATCCAGCCACCAGAGGCACCAGGTTGTTATAGTTAATTTTTAAATGTGTGCTGCACTCAGAGCCGAGCTGCTTCAGGTGAGAGTGAAGAAGCTGAGTCCTGTAGTTTAAATTCTTCTCTGGCACCTGCAGGTTGAACTGGAATAACATTGATGAGATTATTTTAGTTTGGATAAAGGAAAAAAATGCTTCACACTTAGAAAATGTAAAACTCAAAAAAACTAGTCTAACAGAATAAGTATGTACAGCCACAGAGGCGGATCCGTTTACCTCCAGTGTGTAGCTGGTGTGATTTTGTGTGGATTGGTTTTTGAAGGACTGGCTCAGAATAAGTGTGCGTTTATTGTTGATCTCATCCCAGTGTTTGCCGTAGCTCATTTCCAGGGATGATTTAATGTGACTGGGGCTTTCCTCATGCCTCAGGTTGATCTGCGGACACACAAAGAGAAACCACGAGGTCTCAAAACAAAGGAAGAACCTCTAGTTTCAACCTTCAGTCTCAATGGAATAGAGGGTGGCACCAAATACCTGAATTTAATAAACACTGAATAAAGAATTTAATCAAATGCTTGTGTGGATTAACATATTTAACGCCCACATCCTGCGTGCTCTCGTCTCCAGGTACCTTGTGGTTAATGGGAGCTGTGTTGGAGCAGTAGAATTCATGATCTGCTCTCAAGACGTATGTGAGGTTTGAGTCCCTCTCACTCTTTAGTCTCTGAGACGTGTAGCACTCCTGACGCAGGTGCCGGGCATCACCTGCATTGGGGTCAAAGGTTATGAGAAAGTGATATTGGTAAAATAGTTGTAGACTACATTATTCTTCCAGAAGATGAGACACTCAACAGAAAACAAAAACAAACAATGTTGGCCAGTCAGTGTTTATTATGTGCAGTTTGTACTAGGGTTGTTATAGAAAAATTATAATATGAACAAATGACACAACACCACTTATTCTGTCCATCTTTCTGGACATTTATCTGGATATTTTGTAAAGTGTGAATGTTCTTATCAGTAGCATTAATTTCAGATATGATGACTGACTCCCTGCAATTGTGTTTTGAGTCTAATTCAGAAAACTAAAAAAGAGACACAACACAAAATAAACCAAGTTTAAATTAACTTTCACTGATAGTGGGTTTTCCTATAAACATTACTTAATATGGCTATCAGAATTCTTTATGCCATATTAACTTAGCAGCAAAAATTTGGCAACCTAAGAGCCCGTATGTACAATTGACATCATGACAGAATGAGATAAGGAACAAACCTCAGAGGTTTAGCTGATTTTTTAGGAGGGTTAAAGCCTCTAAAGCCTCCAAACTGTATGTTTTTCAGTCACTCACCCCCCACACCATATTTGAGCCTGAGTGCAGAGCTCCACAGTGAGCCCTTCTGTTCCATCAGTCCCAGCATCCTGGTACCGATCACACCGGGTAAAAGAAGCTCCGCCTCTGCAGAGTACTGCCTGCTGCTGCCATCCCACCTGCGCTCCAGAGCCACTGATGTAGAATCAAAATGTTAAGTATAAAACAAGTGTCTCTGTATGTAATAAATGCGTATTATCATTGGGATACCTGACAGTGATGCAGTTTCTCTGAACACGTTCTTTATGGTGGCAGAGAAGGTTGTCTTGCTGCCCAGTCCACGGGTAACGTTAGCAGAAAGGATCATGGGATTTCCCTCAGCAGCCATTTTGGCCTCAAGGTGATAGCGCGTCCTCTGCTCTGACAGGAGGGTCTGAGTATCAACAGAACCCTAAAGACGACAAACAATAGCAAACATCTTTTTAACCTGGAAACTATCATCAGATTAAATCTGTCCAACAGAAAAATCTAAGTACTTACCAGAATATAATAATGAACACCATCGATCAACAGCTCCAGCTTTCCTGACTTCAGGTTCCTCTCCTGCTCAAGTTGCCCTGAGAAACACATTTCCGACATTAAACCCTAACAGAAGTGAGAGCCTTTGCTTTGGTGTTTCTCTATGACCAACCTTGTACCAGGATGGTTTTCAGAGGATGGCTGATCCTCAGCAGCAGTCTGCGAGGGTTAAAAGTCAAGTCCAGAGACATGTCCCTGGGGATGATGGATTTAGGTGTGGCCAGGAGGAGGTGGATGGAGGCCTCTCTGGGGAGCCATTTGCCTCTCTGAAACCAAAGTTGTGAGACTAGATAAAATCATCCCACACAGAAATCTACAGTCCTTCACTTCAGAGCTCATATTTTTACAACATAATGGCCATATGGATCTTACACAGAGAAATACTTTGAGCAAAGAGAAAACATCCCCCAGATTAAACTGCATCTTTGCTTTGCCTTTTACCTGAACATGCAGTGAGTAAGCAGCCTCCAGCAGGTAGTAATGGAGGCCTCTGTCCAGCTTCAGCAGCCTGAGGGAGAGGTGGGCTGGTCCTGGGGGGGGGAGTGAGATGCCTGCGGAGGAAAATGGGTAAGAGGCATTGGAGCACAGCTGCCAACCGACCATCTTTGACCCTGTGAGGAAGCAGAGATCAGAGTTTGGTTAAGAATCTAGCCATTATAATGTCAGTCATTCAAACCATTTTAGCTGACTTAGACATTGATTGAGATAAACTTTTTTGATTCAAAATAATATGATTATATGCCTGATTCTCCATAACACTCACACATAGATACGTATCCACAACTCCAAACATTTAGACACACATTTACAAAAAATAAAATTCAGCACATCCAGCCATAGCTGGTTGGAGATACTGCCTGCCAGCAACAGCTCAAAATTCAACTGCAGCCATGCATGTTTAATTGCAGGAAGCTGCTGAATCCAGACAGGACTCATGGACTCAAGGACTCACATGTCTTTGGTGTACAAGCGGTCTTCTGGACTCGGCTCTTTGAGCCCTTTATCTCCTCTCTGTGGTCTCCACTAAGCTGAAACACTCTGGAGCTGATGAACAGAAATAAAAACACACACTTTTTAGGAAATCATCCCAAACTGGGACATTAAAAATACTTACAGAACCTATGTCTCCTTTAGTTTTTTGCATTTAATGCATCTTTATCATCACATTGTGTGTCAAGTTAGTTGGGCAAACTGCTGAACATAAAACATAAATAACACCAGTCAGTGATAGTGTCTACAAATGTCTGTAAATTTATTAAAAATAAGCAACAGCCCACTTATCCAGGGGCAGATAAAAGCTCCAAATGCATTAGTTACTGTATTCAAATGTACGTTATAAATATGATGTAGAAACTGACAGAGTACAAACTTATCAACAGGCAAAATAATTTAAGTACCCCACGTGATAACACTGTGAAAATTGTTCATACTGTGTCATCTTCATTGATAATACAGTTGATGAGCCTACATTATCTGCCAAAACATCTTTGAAAGCTTTTTCCTCCCACATAAATCATTTAAACCTTCTTATAATCCTCACAATGAGTGAGTAGTGAATAAGAAGAATGAATACAGAGGATTATTTGGGATGTTTTCAGACGTCATAATAACGATAAATGCTCACACTTACCTGACAGAGATGATGTCCATGACGTCCTCTGGTGTGTTGAGTGTCACCCTGAGTTCCCGCCCCTCCTGCAGCTGAACACTGCCGTCCACACTGGTGGAGCTCCTCAGCTCAGAGACCCAGTCCACTGCAGCCTGACCCAAAGCACCATCCACCCCCATCCTGGCAGTCAGCCCAACATGGGCACTGAGAAGAAAGACAGCAGTTACACTCTACTGGGCCTAGCTTATAGGCAAGTTTTAGCCCTGTCCCACATGAAACTATGAAGTGGAAGTACTTTGGTTTGATGTATCCAGTCAAGGAGAAGTGAGAAGTATCCCTGTAGTTGATGTTTCCCTTCACACGCAGTGAAAGGAGGGAGGTCATGTTGATGCCCAGTTTGATGGGCAAACCAGACAGAGAGGGTAAAAGCAGCTCCTCTGTCATCAGCACGGCTCTGTGGTTCAGCTGCACCTCATGACCCTGGAAGACAAAGAGGAGGGCTCACAAATGAAAGACAGGGCCAAGATGTGACAGGCATAAACAGAAGATCAGACAAAGTTTGTGACTGTAAGAACGATCCACCTCTATTATACCTTGAGCAGTTTGACGGCCAGTCCTGCCACGCTCAGCGACAGCTGGTTGATTTCATTGTGGAGATCTTCACATGTAAACACACCAAGCTCATTACCAAAAACCTTCACACCGACCCAACACCGGGGCCTGTTCTCCTCTGCTCTCCTGCTCCCAAACAACTGGACAAGACAAAGAAAAAACATGTTATTATCACGTAATGAAATTATTCTGCCAAGGCAAAACTTTACTCTTCACATAAGGAGAGACGAAATTTCAGTATACCTCTGGACGTCTGTCAATCAAACCAGTAAGCTCAAAGATGTAGTTTGATGGCACTGTGAAGCAGCAGTGGATCATGGGATATGTTTATTTGTGATAAAGATGACTGGTCATATAGTTGATAAGCAGAAAATATTGATTATTTTGCTGAATGACTGATTTGTTTAATTCATTTTTTAAAATAAAAAAACAAAATAAGAATTTTATTTTCTCAAATGTGAGAATTTTCTGCTTGTTTTTACTTCAGTTCTTTCAATCTGAATGTCTTTGAGTTTTATACTGTTGGCCGGATAAAAGAAAAGAAATCTGAAGCTCTGAGCTCTGAGAATTTCTGATAGGTCATATGTCAACATAACCAATAATGAAAACAATCATGGATGCAGCCTTTACTGTAACCTTTGTATAGCTAACTGAAACAGTATGTTACAAATGCACTGACAGTATGCAGACTGACCAAAGGCTTAAAATCTAAAATGTGTTCTAAATGGCTGCTGGTCCTCCTGCTGTACAACAGAGCTGCTCTTTGTCTGGTCTTATCCCACATGACCCAGCTTACATGTTAACCCTGCTGCTCCCCTACAACACCAGCCCAGCAGAGACGAGTGTCTCACAACGCTCACAGAGACCTCACCATGGCTCTGGCCTGGTCCAGATAACTGCTGCTGGATGAACACACGTCTCTCCTTTCTCCTCTGTGGCCATCATCTGTTTTTCTTCTCGTCCTGCTGACTTCTTTTGACTGTGCATGCTTTGCACCTCCAGCTGCAGACTCTCTATCAGAGTTGCGGGTCTGGTGACCAAAAAAGTTCTTCAAAAGTGGTTCAGCGTTTTCAACATGAAGGTCCACCTTTGTCAAGAAAACAAAACGCAGTGATTATTTTTTTTGTAAGAGTCTAATAAGCTTCTAAGATTAAAAATCAAATGGATATCAAACTCACTTCCAGAAGGTTGTGGGCTCTACCATGAAAATATACTGTCAGGTTCACCATAGCAGATCTTGGTAAAAATGATTTGGGAGAGAAAACCAGAGATGTTTCCACATTTGTGAGTCCCATGCCTGAAACAACAACAAAAATCATAAAAAACAGCTGTGTCATCACAATGCACCTTTAAGTGCATTAACACCTTCTATCCATCTCATCAAATTATGATTAAAAAATGCTTGTTATTTCCTGTTATTATGGAAGATTACTGATATTTTTCTTTAATTAAAGCTGAGGTGAAGCTGTTCTTACCTGATGAAACAGTGTAATCTGAGTAGGAGGAGTATTTCAAAACCTCAGCCTCAAAGTCTCTGCTGATGATGTCGTCAGGCAGTGACTCAATTAGGGCCTGCTTCATGGGGTCCTCGCTCCTCAGGACACCGGTCAGGTGACTCCACACATATGATCCCACTGGAGAAGCAGATGAGCAAAAGACACCGTCAAACAGAACAAGAAGATGAACAAGTTCAAAGTTTTGAGAGGAATCAAGTAGAAATGACTCTTAAATAACTTAATCCTTATGACAAACACATCGACAAAAGGTGAGTCATCGTAGGCTGGATGTGAGTTAGCATTTGTCAGCAAGTTACCAATAAAATGGTCCTCACAGTGCACAGGCAGAGAAGAAATATTTCCTTTTTTTTAATTTTTAGAATTAATAACCTGAGATTTGGTAACCTGATGACCAGAATTTTTTTTGCCATTTCCCTATATAAATGCACCTTATATATAGAAGAACATATTTGTATAAATTGTTATCATTAAAGTAAGAAGTTTGGTTTCCTGAAATAGAAAAGCTGATTGGGAGCAAATCTCTGAATGTTACAATTCTAACACAGCGTGTTTGTGAAGGCTGATTATGCCAAGAGTCTTGATAAAGAAGCAGAGGCAGAGTGATGCAACATGAGAAGCCAGACTAAAGAATAATAAGGGCTGTGAAGTCAATGTTTGTCAAGAAAATAACTCAACTCCAACTTAAGACCTCGTCAATTATAATTCCAAGTACTTAAGTTTCTTGGATTTAAGGCATAAATTTCTTGTCAAGTGAGATCTTTGAAAAGTTTTAACAATATGGCTTTCTGCCACCAAAAATAATGAAGTTAGATTCTGAATAGATATTAGTCACTTCTTCAATGAATGACTAATGATTAGTGTGAAAAAAACTAATTTTGTATCTGTGACAATCAAATTGTTTTCTATTTCAAATAACATTTTTAAACCATACAAGTACAATTGCTGTGTCGAGAAAACTATAATTCTTGAAATTACATATTAGAATGTTTCAATAGAACCAGAAATATGGTGCAAATAAATTTCTCATCATATATTATATAAAATGTAATACTTTATATTATAGTCATTGTTATTCAAGTGTTGCTTTGATTCTATCTGCTAGCTGGTGCAAAGCCATGTAACAGGAGTGGTCTTTGCAAAAGTTGTACTTATGTCTGTAAAGGATAACATTAAAATTTTATGAGTAAGAATACTTTTGTATGCAATTTTCAAACACAACTTTGTATAAGCAAACAACTCTAGCCATTTTATAAACTTTTGTGATAGACAAAAGTACTTAAAGTTTATAAAAATATATATACAAGTTGCTGGTATAAAGACTGCTGCAAAAACCTGATCATGGCTTGCAGAGGATTTACTTAGCTATTCAGTAATATCAAATCCTTAAAAGTCTCCCTAGGAGACACCATAATGGCCATCTTCTGGAAAAACCACAGCGGTTTTAATTAGACCTTGGCTGGAGGTCTCGTTTCCCAGCGTTGTCTTCACCACTTCAAACACGTCCTGATCGGGGCAGCGCATGAGCTGCTGGTATGCAGTGATTCTGACCTCGGGATCCTCCTGGGAGGAGCGGTACAGCTGCAACAGCACAGACCTCTGAAGGAAGGAAACTGCTGTCAGTCACTGATGCTAGGCCACCACTCACCTCGTCACCTCCACCTCAACTCATCATGAATCAATTAGAACGTCTTGTGGAAGCTTCTGTGTTATTATAACTATTTCATTGAGTATTAGTTTCAGAATGGACTCACATCAGCTGAGCAGGGGAAGCGTCTGAAGGCTTGTATGGCAGCAAGTCTCAGCTCCAGTGCAGTTGAGTAGCTGAGCATGAAGCGGTTTAGGAGAGGAATGAAGACTGAAGCAGACAAACCGATGTTCCCCACTGATTTGAGTGCATAAAAGAGCTGTCGGGGTACGAAACAAGGGCAGGTATCAGGTATTGTTAATGTGAAATTGTTTCAAAAACACCAAAACTTGAGAATTGAAATCACCAAGCTCAGTACCAAACATAATGTGAAGTGCACCTACTGTGCATTTCTGAGTGGGTTGTTCATCCTCACAGCCTTCCTTCAGGGTCTCCTCTAGTGTTTGTATGAAGGCTTGTACCTGAGGAAGTTCACTGCAGAGCGTTTGAGACTTTTGGCACAACTGAAAGACCAGGGATGATCCTGCTAACAGTGCCTTTGACCGCACCTCTGGAGCCTCCAGTAAGACCTAACACAGACAAGATGTGTTGAGCTTTAAGGGCCGACGAGAAAAAATTAGGATGAATACCTCTTCTGATGGATACTGAAGTTAATGTATTTAACATTTTTATATGATATTTCTACTGATTTCTTACTATATGACTTTTATATCACAGGAGGGAATGCATGAAATAGCTTTCATGAAAGACTTATTTCATCATTAATGTCCGTCACAGATTCCTACATTGATGGAGTTGATGATTTGGGGCGATGGATGAGGGATGAGGGCTATGGTGGTGAGGAAAGCATGAGCCTGCTCCTCCTCCAGCTCTTTGTTCTTCATCAGGTCAGTCAGTAGTAAGATGCAGTTTTCAGATCCGCAGGCTGGTAAAGCATCCAACAAAGGCTGCCTGTTCAAAGAGTCCATCAACATCTGTATGAAACTCTGCTGAATGTGCGTAACCTGTGTCATTAGGGATAATTTAGTAGTTTGACATTTTTGGTGGACAGCAACCCTAAACTCATATCTGTGTGATACACATGGAGCTATGGCTAGCCGCTGATTAGCTTAACTTATCTCAGCATTAAAAGTGGAAACAGGGGATAACAGCTGATCTGGATTGTTCAAAGGTGATAAAAATTTACTCACTATCATCTAAAACTAATGCTAAAACTCATCAATGAACATTTCAGTTCTTGCTTCTTTAATTTACAAAAAAAAGTAAAATTTAGGCATTTTACAAGATGATTCTTGTGCAACACTACTTCTTGACTAGGTGCAGTAAATTCCTGGAGTCTATGCGTAAGTAGTAAATAACCGAGCCTTTAAGTAGCTGCTGTGCAAATTTTGTTACTTTTGGACAAAACCAGACTAGCTAATTTCCTGTTTGTACAGTTTTTATGCTGAGCCAACATATTACTAGCTGTAGCTTTATGTTGAGCAAGTGGAAATGAAAGTAATGATCCAATCTTTTGAAATGTTGCATTATATCTTTAACATCACCTTCAGTTATTAAGTTAAAATGTCCACCATGATAACTGTACATTTGCTGATATTCTGTGGTAGACAGTAGGAAGGACTAAGGAGGAGACTCTGTCCTGCTCTGGCATGTTAGGTCATCTGTGTCTCAGAGCAATGCATGATTAAGTTGGCCACTGTCCTGCACAGACTGTCCCTTGTTTACTTGTTGACTTGGCCAGAGGCTGTGTGTATTTTTCTCATTATAACCCATAAAAAAGAGTCTTTTCAGCTGTTATCCAATTTACTGGTAGCTAAGCTCAAGATATTTCATTAGCTTAAATGCACAAGTGTGGAAATGTACACTTTAACAGTAATGTGGAGACACTGATGAGGCAGTGCAGGATGAGCCAAAAGACACTCCATTATATAACACTGAGGAAATGCTGACCAGTCATTGCGGCACTTGAAAGACACTTCTTGCCAAAGTGTCTTGAGTTGAGAGAGAGACAGATCTCTCAGCTGGAAGGCGAGGTGGAGGAACTCTTGTGATACCTGTGAACAGATAAAACACAGTAGCACAATCAGAACCAGTTGTGAAGAACTGCAAACAGTTTTTTTTTCAATTAATCATCTTATGCCCATATAGCAATTCCTGTGTGTCAAACTCTGGCTTTGACTGCCTCTTTTAAAGTCTTTCTGTATAAACAGAATATAAACAGAATATGAAGAGGGTTGTCAGATTAGGTTTGGCTGACCTACTGCGCAGTCATTAAAGTAATTGGCTCAGGGGAAGTCAAGCCACACCTTATAAACACAGGAGAGTCAACAGAAGTCTGGCAGTGTGCAAGCTTACTGAAAAGGGATTCATATTGATTGCTAGAAAGGACTGCAGCACCTACACTGTGAGGCAGGTGAACTGAATCATACAGTAGCTGACTGGAACCTGTTGAGACCTACCAGCTGTGGCTCTGAAGTGAGGCTACACAGCATCCTGATAGTTTGACTGGCTTGTTGAGGTGTTGACGCTCTGGCTTTTCCAGGCCCTGCAGCCCCCTCATCCTCAAACTGCAGGTCAGTGAGCACACCAACACCTAAAGAATCTGCATGTGCATGGAGGAGAACAGGCATCAGGTTCAAAGACTGCAGAACAGTACAGTTGCTAAGTGTAACTGCAAAACCGTTAATACTTTTCTTGACCTAAGCCTGAAGGGGTCCCTGGCTGCGCTCGGAGCAGGAGCAGGGTAGACACTGTCTGGGTCTTCACCAGCCCTGCAGCTCCGGACCACGTTGCCATTGAAACAGCTTCAGTACAGTTTACCTCTTGCATGAGTGTAGATCCATGCCTCTGGACACAGTGCAGCTCTGACTGCACTGACTGGCAACAAGACAAGAAACACACCTCCTGTTATAAAAGCATGACTCAAATGCAACTGTTGGGCTGATGTAATAATGATAATAATGAGTTAAAAAGAACATCCTCTTCTTCAGTGGTGTCGAAAGTGGCACAGCCTCACCTCCTATTTTCAACTTCCCCTTTTTTTTTTCAAACTCAGATACCAGAGAGCAGAAAAAACTCATCTACAAGCATAGTGCACCACATGGGAAACAGCTTAGATTTGAAAAATACTGAGATCATGGGTTGTAGTCCAGCGATGCAACCAAACATGTTCAGAGTTTTAAAATATAGGCACCAACCTATAAATTAATTGTAGATTATGATAATTGTATTATGCAAACTCCTCCCACTTTGCTAAAACCCCCAAAATTCAAAGATAAAATTCACAGTCACAACTCCGTGCAATTTTAACAAACAAAGAAGAGAGATAAACTCACAGTATCTTCAGTTAAAGATACCGAATGGGGCCAGAAGTTTGCAAGCCTGGACTGTTGGCACTGTGTTAGATCCCTGCTCTTCAGCACAACAGGTCCTCGCCTCTCATACCTGCTGATGCACGTCCCGTACACATCTGTCTGAGAAAGAGGCATTAGAGGAAAGTCAGATAATCCCCCTGTGAATGCATGCACTTTATTGTGGCAAGATGATGTTAATGACGGTTATTGTTTCTAGCAGGAGCAGAGGTGGTAATTGTCAGACTAGAAGACGTAGCTGTTCTATTTTAAATTTCCATACAGAATTCAGAGCTGCTGTTTGTATATGTTTTGCAAACTGGGCATGTATTAAGAAGAACATAAGCTTTAAAAACCCTCACCTCTTTTTCTAATTTCTGTTCAGAGGCCATGCGGGAGGTCTGGAGCATGCTCAGTAGAGCCCTTTTAATGTTGAGGGCCCACACCTGCTCCCCCTCCTGGAGACAGAGGGCTGTGACCTTTCCCCCCTGGAGGGAGAACTTGAGGCGGGTTCTCTCCAGTGACTCCCTGGGAAACAAAAACACCAGATGAGCCCCCCTGAGACTCAAGAACACAGACAAGTGGGGCATCTGAACAGAGTATCAGATTCATAGGAATAACAGTTGTAGCACTCCAAAATAATCAGGATCTACTCTTTGAATCCTTTAGACCAAATACACATGTATATATGAAAAATAACTGAGAGGATAAATGATAAATCTTACAATCATTAATTCACGATCTTTTTCAAAAACATATAATTGTATGAAATCTACAGCATATCACCTCAAGCTCTTGAAACGCTGCACAGAGTGTTCCTTCTGAGGGGAAAGCCGCTTTATCTGCGTGTTCCTAATCTGTTGGACAAGTGTGTGCACAAATTATTGGCTTTTTGCAATACATTGTGTAAGTTTTTTTTCCACAAAGACTACTGTCAAAGCTGACCTGCATCATTAGGTGACACTTGGAGACCACATCGATATCAACCACACAATCCAAAGCCAGTCCATTCCTGCCAGCATTTGAGCCATGGAGGGTTGTGGTAATAGTTGTGGTATACCTGTAAGTGTACCTTACCCCTTTCTGATAGGACAAGTCAGAGGCAGAATGCCCTGTGGACATGAAATATTAGTCATAAGGTACCAAGTGTTTCACAAGCATAAGTCTTGTATACTTGTTATTTCATATCTTGCATCAAAAACATTCTCATAATTTAAGTATTCATCATATTCAATATTTGCAACAAACAGGATTCTTACCAGCACAACTTGAATCACAGAGATTTGGTTCTATCTGAAAGCAATCACCAACTGCACAGAAAATCAGGTCAAAATATCAGACACAATGACAAAAAAGAACAACTTTGGTCAAAGAATGTCAGCCAAACCTCAGGTCAGCTCTGCTTTAACTGGAAAAATGAGATGACACACCAGGAATGACTATAGCTCACAACAAAAGCCATAAAACTCACCATGTAGCAGGAAAAAAATAAGTGTAACATGCAGACAATTGAGCAGTAACAGGCACAAAGCCATAGCAACCCCGAGTCACCGCAGGTCTGGCTGCCTCCAAGCCTCCACATGTAAGCGAAATGAAAACCAAGCAGTGTTCACAGCCACTGAATGACCACACTTGTACGTGGGCTTCCACAGTGACCCATAGTGCTCACAGCAACCAATCAGGAAATACCTTCCAGGCTGCAGCTACAAACATTCAGTGAACCAATCACTTGACACAGCAATGGGCCTCACAAAAAATCAGGGTTTTTTACGCCCCACTAACAGAAGACATGAGTCACATATAGAGAGACAATTCAGTTTGAAGTAAGTTAAACAGTTTGAAAGATGGCGATCTGGCAGCATGATATCCAGTCTGAGAAGTAGTTTTGTGATGGGTTTTCTATAGGGACGGCATAGGTGCACTGTAAAGTTGTGGCATTGAGTCGTCTCTAAGAGTCGGCTTCTTTAAGCAAACCATGTGAGCAAATCCCCCCTTTTTCATAAGTATTTGTCAGTAATAATCCAGAAACTTATCACGGTGACAATAACATTGAAACACAAACATAGTGAAATTTGTGTGATGCAGTAGTTGCCAAAATGTGAAACTTACAATATAAATAAAGGATTCAATTTGTGTGCATAATGGTGTTACATTTTTAATATGTTTTCATGTTTTTGTCAAACAAAACATTATTTTTAATTGAAGTTTTCTAGAAATTATACTTTTTGCATAACTGCACTGAATAACTGAAGTAATATAAATGCATGCATACCAATCATTAGCCAAAAACATTGCTAAATTTGAATAATTATAAAAGAAAGAAGTCTTTCTAACTGAGGAGTCATTTGGGAGCGGAAAGAGGTTAATGCTGAGCTTGGCCAAATGATCTGGCTCACTAAAAAGGAGACAGCATTCCCATCGCTAAATGAATGGACAAAATAACACAAGCTGTGTGAAATAAGCACCTCAAAACAAAGCCTGTAATAGCAATTACTGTAGCCCTTTAAATAAGTGTTTATGCTATTATAGGCTAGCCCAGCTTCAATGGGATAGTTTTTATATATTTGAGGATATACAACAGGACCATGAATCTATAAACCACATAACAAGTGTGGACTGTAATCTAGGAAAAGCTAATTCATGATAGCTCTCTGCAGACAAAAACCTACAGTTAAAAGAGATAAGCATGAGAGTGGGGAGAGGCATCTAGTGTCTGTGTTTTATGGACAGAACCAGGAGAGAAAAAACAGTTGAAGTAGAGACTTGGAGGGCTGTGATTGCTTTGCGTCGAGCTAAATTTGTCAGACGTGGGAAATTAAGAGCCCACCACCACCGCTAAGCCACGTTCTTCAGCCTTCGACCGGGCTCAGACTCATTTACCCAACACGCCCTCCATCCCCGTCTCCTTCCCCCATCATTACCCAAGCTGCCTGCCACCACGATGCACCCGCCGCCGCGGTCCACGCCCGACCTGCGACGTCAGTCACTGCGTGCTGCTGGTTGGCGTTGCATTCACATACAAAGAAAAAATTGTATTGAAGAAAGTTGCTTTAAAATATACCGTTAACCAGCTTTCGCCGAAACCTTAAGGTCATTGATTACTTCTAACAGGGTAGTTTGTTACATACTAATGAAGATGTGAGCCTTTGTATGCTAAAATATAAAACCATTTAAATTAGGATTAAGAGGCAATATAGACTTAAAGAACAAAACTAAAAGCTACATTTTCCGTTCGTGGTTTCTTTTACCAGCAGTAATCCGCTTTATGACAGTGAGTTAAATCTGTCAAATATCAAGTCCAGATTGTATTAAATGTATTGAGAAAATACAAGTACATAAATGACTTAATAGAATGTAAACATATGAACGCCCCCAAACATTTTAACCGATAGCTGTTGAACGCATCCTTAGTCCGGACTAGGGGGCGTAGGTTTGACCGGCTTCGCTGAGGCTCAGACACAATGAACCGTCAGACGATGAGAGGCACGCATGTTGGGCTAAAGGCATTGGCACGGTTTTAGCACATTATTATTTTTAATTGTGCCTTTTCTTTGATTACCGTAGCCGTTTTCCAGGTGCTGAAACACTGTATGGCGGTAACAAAGCTCAACTGGAAACGGTTGGTTCGTCGAGTTTGATGAAAACGAGGTCGGGATCAGACTACCGTTAGCCCCTCCTGGTGGATTTTTTTTCTTTTTTTTTTTCTAAAGCCAACAAAACAAGGCAGATAACAATGTCGCTGACTGCTTCGTCTGATTATTTCGCTGCCGAATGTCTGGTTTCGATATCCAGCGGTCCTGTGCTGCACAGACCCACCCCAGTGGCCCCCACCAGCCAAGCGGCCACGGTGGGCCTGCTCCCCGGGGAGCCCGACGGGTCGAACGAGGACAGGGAGGTGCGGGAGACGCTGAGGCTGGAGGGAGCGGACATGATGGCGGTGGCCGGTATCCTCACCGACCTGCACGGTAAGTTCCGGCCCATGTCGGCCTACTCGGAGAGCAGCAACTCCTCGTGCGGTGGTGAGAGCGGTTACACCACGTTGTCCGACCCGACTACCCCTACCATGACCCCCTCCGCCACCCCGGTCCCCGGACAGCAGCAGCAGCTGAGGGGGGGAGGAGGAGGCGTGGGGGCCCCGCGCTCCCCAGTGAAGCGACATCAGTGCACTTTTGACGGATGCGACAGAGTTTACGGGAAATCGTCCCACCTGAAGGCACACATCCGGACACACACAGGTACGGAGACAACAACACCTCAGCTGCATCGACACTTCACATGTTTGTACACACCAAGCTAAGCTCGCGCACCAAGTTTCTAACTTTTGCTTGCTCGATGACGCACACAGCTGCTACATTAAACATACATGGGCAGCGTTTTACTCTGTTGAACTTCATGGGATTAGTCAGTAGTAATGTGGAGGTGGCAATGTTTTTCTCATGTATCCCGTGATTTGGTACAATAGCGTGGCTAAACAAAGAGGGAAAGACGGAAAACCTCCCCTTCAGAGTCTCTGACAAAGAAGTAAACTAACAAAAGAACTGGGCTGGACGTTATAACCGGTGACGAAGGTCTTCCTCCCGACTGGATTTGCATATGAAATGAACGTAAGACGAAACCTTAACGTCGAGTGCTGAGAGTTCATTGTCGGTCCTGTTGATGGCAGCAGCAAGTGCTTCATGTCTTGGGCTGAGTTTTTCTCTGAGCATCACCTCATTTTACTGCCACTTGCTTACGAGTTAAAATCAGCTCTGTTCTGCAATGTGTGAAATTTATGATAAAACTTTTGAAGAAGAGCTGAGTTAGAAAGTGTATTAATGGATGCTCCACCCAATTTTCTGATAATCGACACATTTTACTTACTTTCTGTGTAAACTGAGGAGATAGTGAATATCTAACGGCCTGGCTTTATAACTCCATTGTTCAGCCTTGTATTGCCACGATAGAGATAGCTAGGTGTACATGGAAATGCACCCACCTGACAGAGTAAAAGCGGGGCTCTACTGCGGGGTTAAAATGTGCATGTGATTTTTTTCGCGAAATGAGGAGAATTGGTGCATTCAGGGTCACTGAGCAGGCGCAACCGGATTAAGGACAGGAAACGGCTCAGAGGAACTCTGGTGGGAACGCCCACAAAGAGTAGTGTAACAACAACGTGGCCTGGCTTTGTGATCTTGAAAATGGCACCGAGCATCCTACTCGTTTATCCTGGTTTTACTCATGTTGCCTCCCAGAGATTAAGGCTAGCAGTAGCTTAGGAAGACTAATCTGGAGAATCCAAATCCTAGCTGTGTTTGTCACATTAATTTTATTTAACTTTTTAAAGATTCATAATTTGGTGTTAGTGTTTCATAAAAGTGATGCAACCATTATATTCGTTTCATTCAAAACATAAGAGTGCTCTAAGGATTTAGTAAAAAAGGTATTAACATTGCTTCATTCATTAACATACTTCTGCAGTGACAAATTGCTATCAAAAAGATTCTTTTCTGTCCTGTAATTTAAATTTGAAAGCAGACGATTATTGCAGTTTTAAGGAGCACCCCAGACCATGCTTGCACAATTCTTGAGTGTTCTAAAATGCATCACGTGTACTACAATCATGTAGAAACAGTTCTCTGCTATGCTTGGCTTTTAAAGTTATAATACATGGAAGATGAAACAAAATAACATATTTGCACATATATTTGACATATTTTGGCTCAAATGGTTTGTTGACAAATTGATTAGTTTGAGGATGTTGTGTTAATCAGCTGCTATTTGAAGATTTGTGTAATTACCCAGCTTTTCATGCATAAATAGCAAACATTCTTTAGTTTCAGTCTTTTGATAGTGAAGATTTTATTTTGCTGTGTTATAGTGAATTGAATATTTTAAGGGTTTGCCTGTTGGGTGAAAAAAATCAGCAACTTGAAGATGGAATCTTAGGCATTATTAATTAATTGATCAAGATGTGCTGATGAATTGTAAATAAAAGTAACCACACATTGTGGTTACTGTTTGACCAATGAACTGCACTGGTGCAATTCTGGTTTGTTGTAAAAAATTGTATAGAATGAGAGAATGTGCATACTGATGTGGTACTGCATGAAATCCATGTCTGTCCTCTGCAAAGTGTTGAAACATATATAAGTCATCCAAATAACCCAATGCATGTTGTAGTATAAACACTGTAACTCTGTTTGACAGCAGATGTGTGAAGCAAACGATGTGGTGGTAAATGGTTCTCTCCTCTCTTCCTTGCCTCTGCGCTGCAGGTGAGAGGCCCTTTCCATGCACCTGGCCCAACTGTGAGAAGAAGTTCGCCCGATCCGATGAGCTCGCCCGCCACACCCGCACCCACACAGGAGAAAAACGCTTCCTGTGCCCTCTCTGCGACAAGCGCTTCATGCGCAGCGACCACCTGATCAAGCACGCCCGCCGTCATCCTGACTTCCAGCCTTCCATGTTGGGACGGAACAAGGGCACATCCTCCTCTTCAAGCCCAGCCATGCACCATTAAGGTGGTTTGTGGCGGAGGTTTTGTGGCAGGAGCACAGAAGGGTCACAGTGGTTTCAAGTTAACCAGCAACAATCAGATCCACTGATTACGATTTAGCATTGCTGTGTTGTGCACATAACACACAAGCTAACACACACACTCAAACACACAGCTGGATGTGAGGGGGAAGCAGCCATGTCCCTCCATCCACACGTGACCACTATCCACCTACTCAACATTACTAGGGTTGGGTATAGAGAATGTTCTGAAGCTATAAGAAAAGTGATTTCATTAAGAAATTTGCTTTTGATTCCACTTATCGTTTCCTGAAAGCAAGTTTGGTCATACCACAACTCATCTCCAGTGTTGGTTTCATGTGTATCAAAGCACATGTGGAAGTTTGAAGTATGAAGGACTGGAGCTAGCTTTCAAAAGAGAGCCTGTGCTGCCCTAAAGACAGTAGCAATGCAGTAAAATAAAGACACTGCATTTAAATGAATACAAGCAAGGGAAAAAAGCCTGTCTAATATGTAAACACATTTACTGAAGAATGGAAAGAGAATGCAACATTTTTGATGTCCTTTATCATGACGTAGTAAAATTAAATATTGAATGATTTTTATAGATAAAATAACCAGATGGGAATATCTGTTTTTGGTTAAACCACTGAATATAATGCAGAAAAAAAATCAAGGTACTTCATCACATTGATGCAAAAAATTCTGTTAAACCATTTATGCCATAAAGCAGTCCTGCTTGTTGATTTGCAACATCGCCTAATACGACAAGGATATTAGGCTTTAAAGTGAAAAGTAATGTAATATCATTCAACCTTAGCAGGGAGAACATTAATTTTTCTTTGTTTTATAACCAAAAACCATTACCAAATATGTCATCAAATATTGCATGTTTAATTGCAGCTTAGACCTTATAAAAATAAATGTGGTTTTTGCTTTCAGCACACTCAGTTTCTTTTTTTACTCAGGATTCGATTAAAATGGGAATCATTAAGCAGATTGAAATCAAAAAAATAAACCCAACCCTAAAAATAACCTCACTATCTCAAGCTGACACACTTTCACAAATTGCAGGGATTTTTGATATTTTCTGTAAAAAATCTGCAAATTCATCATCAGCCAAAACACCTCTGTTTTCTTGTGGTTAATTTGTAGATTGTTGTGCTCTTCAGGACCATTTCTTTATCATAAGTAGCACAATATTGTGATGTTAGATAGCGAGGCAGTGACTAGAAGTCTTTTAGCTTTTTTCTTTTAGCTTTGCTGATTCCATATAGAAGTTTTAGTGGTGACACATTCCTTCATTTTTTTCATTAGTAACCATCTTTGAGGCGACTTGCCAATGTTTTTTTTTAAGTATATCCAATTTAATTATAGATCAAATATTAATTTTTTGCCAGAAAGTTGATCAAACTTCACTGTAGAAGAGCTATTTGCATGCCATCCTCAAGTCTAGATCTGATATCATGAAATGCTGACACATAATACACAGTAGTATTATGTCTAATACTGATGCAAATGTATATAAGCTCCAAGCTTTTAATGTAGAAAACTGGTAATGCTACTAGCAGCAGATTTAATACGTGATGAATTGTAGTCCTTATATTAGGGGTTGACAGTGTACGCTTGATAGGATGGCATTGCCTGTGAGTGTCAGTGTGTATGTGTTTTTATTTACATTTTTGTTGGCGCCAGAACTGGGAGAGGTGTGTATGTGATTGTATCAAAGTATTTGGAGCAGGGTGGCATGAGTTGAGCTTGACTTTCAGTCTGCTCCTTTCAAAGTAAAAGCATTCAGCAACCTCATCAGGATTGTTACGCTGGATGGCAAAACACATTGCAGAATCAGGTATAAAATTAGCAAAAAAAAAATTAAAAAGTAAATAAACCTTTAATGAGGAGGACGTTTGACTTGTCAAAGCAGCAAAAGCACAGGTGAAACAAATGCAGTTGGCTCTGTTCTTTGTAGGTGCGTCATTAAACCAGCATGCACAAAACCAGCTTGTAAACTAGTAAACGGGATGCTAACATTCACGATGTAATTAGTTACACCTGTGTTTGAGAAGTCATAATGCCCATTGTGATGAAGAAATGTTACTATGTTTAAAAAATAAGAATTTATTAAGAATCTGCTCAGTGCATTTTTTGAAAACTGGCAAGTAAAATTCCTGAATGCCAAAAAGTTTAAAAATCCTTGTGTTTCAGGAAAAAAAAATCACCTAAACATATCGTTCATGTTTAACAGGATTAAGGAAACCTCAAGTAATTTTGATATGTAAAATTAATTGGAGTATACACAGTATCCAGTTCTGATTCTAGAGAGGTTGAATTGTTGTTTGTTTTGTTTTGTGTTGTGTTTCCACACTGTTTGTCCAGCTCATGGACATATTCCTTTATCTCAGAGAACAACACTTCTTCAGGAAAATCTGAAAGCCTTAAACTATGTCAGAACTACTTTGCCCCATGTTTACAGTTGGATCTTTGTGTAGGTATATATGCCCTCTTTAGGGCTCATTACAGATACTCATTATGCAATATGGCACTTTTTTCTTACAGGTGTATTTGGTTAAATAGTGTATTGGCTTGCACTGTTACTATGCTTCTTCAAAAAAGCACTGTGGAACTTTGCTAGTATGTTGATAGCCAATATGTTTGTAAAACTGCCTTTTTTTTGTCCAAGTGCTTTAGACCGCTTGATTAAAGAACTAGGTAACTATTTTTTGTTCTTATTTAGTGTTTGCATAGTCATTCAGGCCATCTCCTGTTGTGGAATTTGTGTTATTTTTGTTATTTTCTTAAAGTAGCACGCTTCATTTTTGTGTTACCAGATCTGTTGACGTGGTCTCCTCCACACTAAAACCAAAGAGGAAGACTGCAGATGTCTTTCTCATTCATCTGTCAAACCATCTACATATACCACTTCACTGTTAATCTCATTTTAATGGGAGCTGTACTCAATGGAGCAAATGCAATGCTTTAAAATTTTGTACACATTTCTTCTTCAGAGGTTCAATCTGTTGACAGTTTTTGGTTGCTGCTGGCAGTGACCTTGAACACATGGACTGTTTCACAAAAGAACACACACAGCATACCTGTTTTTACATCTTCAAATGGACATTATCCCCTCCCATCTGTCCTCACCAGGTGGGAGGGTCTTCTCACACAGACTCTATCCGGGTCTCAAAGCTATAATATCACAAGAAGAACATACCTCACAGATTTTTTTCTTTTCTTTTCTTTTCTTTTTTCTTTTTCTGTGTCCGTACAAAATCCATCCAACCTGTCTTCAGAAACTCCTCTTAAGCCACTGAGCCTTGGATTTCAGAAATGTCTTTTTATCAGCTAGATGGTCTGTTGTGTACCCTTGTCCTTACCTTGTCTTTATATGCAACGTCACTACTACCTGTGTAGCAGCAGAAATTCTTTTTTTTTGTTTCCTGCCTCAATGAACTTCTGTTGTTAACAGTACAGTAGTGAATGAATCTACTGGATAAGTCCTGCACCAACAGCCCCTGTCATTGACTCACTGCTGCATCAGGCAGAGAGTAAAAAGGGGTATAAATATGTAAAAATTTTAAAAAATTACCTGTAGACTCACTTCACTGCAGATTTCAAGAAAGAGCTCAGTCCAAATCTATTTGTTCATATCACTGAATGTGGCTTGATGACAGATGAACATTATCCACTTTGGATAAAAATTTTTGCTGCGCTGCCTCGCTGAAAAAAACAATAATAATGCGATAATTTCTCTTGTCACCACACTAATTCAGATATGCACATTGTACAGAAATGGATGTTTTTTAAATTGATGCCTAATTTTTACATTAATGTAATTTTAAAAAAAAATCCTCTTATCAAAGCTTTAGTTAAGGAGGAACTGTGGAACTAAATAATTGCTGCAACAAGCTGTTTTGATATTTATATTCTCAGGTGTCTTCAATTTTGAGCATTGAAGTTTCAATATTTCCTGTTCAACACCTACGTACAAGCATGTTTTATTTCTTTTGTTATTATGCCGATTAATTTATTCCAAAAAAAATGTATCATTTGTGTGGTTTAATTATTCTTTTCATAACTCATTTCGTGAAATGGAACAGTACTAATATTAAATGGTTCCATTGTTTGCTTGACATGAGAATACCAGTGCTTTTTTAAAAATAAAAATCCTCAAGTCAGTTGCTGTGTTCATTTTTCTTTGTGTTTGTGTTGTTTCTTCTGCTCAATGAGGTTTTCCTGTAAGCACAGACAAGGAAAACTTTTTTAAAAAATGCCAGTGTAGTCAGAGGGGAGTTTAATGAGTAGCTGAATCTTAGTTGGAAGTCATAAAACTAAAAAAATGACTTCAAGTAATGCAGTGTTACCATGGTGAAAGGCAAAATGACAGTAAAACACCACTCTAAATGTGGTGGTAATAAGAGTGAAAGGGCTGTATTGTTTTTTCCATGTATCTTTGCCAAGTCCATATTAGGTGGCTCTGACCAACTCCAAAATTTTTACACGATCCTCAGGCCTGTTATTAGAGACTTGTATTTCCCAATGTTCTTCTTTTGCCAGTTGATACCAAACTCACTACACTGCTTCCTCAGACTTCCCTCCACAAATGGATTTAAGAATAATCCAAAGTTGAGCCCATAGTGCATCAAAATATTTTACTGGAAACAGTATTGCATATTCTCTACATAAACCTCCATTGTAATGGTAGATATAATACAATTTTTTGGAATAGCATCTCAAAAGCAAATATTGACAGAATTTTGAATTCTATTGTCATGTAAATAATTGCAGTCAGTGTTCTCACATATGGTGCAATTGATAAATCAAAGACTCTGTTGTCAATGAAGAACACCGAATATCAGAATTTTGCCTCCATAACTGAGTTTTTAACACTAGTTTGAATTCTGCCCTTCCAAGCAGGCCTAAATCAGAGACTGAAACCATCTGATCCTGCCACTTGGCAGGAAGTTAGAGGGATCATGACTTGCTTCTGGTGTCTGAGGTCATATGAGTTGGAGTCTCATCTGGGCAGATTAAGCATTTTTCGG
Source organism: Acanthurus lineatus (assembly GCA_029814665.1). Classification (NCBI taxonomy): domain Eukaryota; kingdom Metazoa; phylum Chordata; class Actinopteri; order Acanthuriformes; family Acanthuridae; genus Acanthurus; species Acanthurus lineatus. The sequence continues at coordinate 7,673,207 of JAPZDV010000004.1, read as the reverse complement.
CCACTGAGTCATTGTGCTGGAGACCCCCGCCCTACCCCACTGAATCAGATACAAATGAATCCAAAGATATTTTCATATCATATTGTCAAAGATATCATTTGCAAAGTTATAAATAGTTGTGGGTCCCTGAGGTTCCTGCTGGTGGGCCCTCATGTATTTGTCATAACCACAAAACACTCCCTCCTTTCCAATTCCAATCAGGAAAATGTTTTGATGTCAAGACCCTAGTGATGTAGAATCAACATCTAACACCTACGTAGACACTGTGTACAAGTTAGAAATGTGACTAAATAGTCCAACACTGACCCTGGCAAAACCCCCCAGTCCTGACTCACTGCTCCACTGTGTGCTAACTGCCCATTTATTGAAAATAACTTGGAAAATGCACCTCTAAATTCTAATATCTAATTAGATGATTGGGGCTGTGAAGTTGGTCTTAAGGAAGGTCCTTGTTGCATGTTGAACATGAGTTTAATTCAGTGAACATTCAGAAAATCTAAGTGTTAATCTGGCCATGGTGTAAAAGTTCCCCTTAGAGTTCATCTCAGGCAGAGATGGTGGGCTCACTGCCACAGAGGAGTAAGACCTGCAGAGAGGCCTGCATCCTCAGCTTCCTGTTTGGCTCTGTCTCTATCCCAGAATCTGTCCACAGCCTCATCGTCCCAGATTGTAGAGATCTCTGTGTCAGTGAAGTAGCCTGGCTCACTGATGCTGTGTGTGGAGATGAACAGCAGAGGTTCTGCTGAAAACTCTCTGCTGCTCTAAACATTGCAACACTGCATGTACTCGTCTCTAAAGGGACAGGGAGGCAGACATAAGATTTAAACTGATAACAAAAGGCAAAATCTGGTGTTAAAAGCATAACATTTACATATATTTCACTTTTAAAATGTAATTAAGTACATTTACTTAAGTATTGCTCTTAAGCACAGTTTCGGGGTACTTGTACTTATGACTTTTCTGTAAATGTAAATGTCTGCTATTTCCTCCAGAACATTTCAGAGGGCAATGTTGTACTTTTTACTCAGTAACAAAACACCTGACAACTTTAGGTAGCAGTTAGTTACTACTATTGTTACTACAAAATAGTTATTACTATTTTGCATTCAGCGTGATGGGTAGGATTAGGAACTCAGTGACAGACAGTGTTTTGTTTGGGGGATTTTTCCTGCAGGAGCGTCTTGGCCCCTTTCAGTAACAGGACATAACCCAAGGTGCTGCTTCCAACTAAATAACTTCATGAGGACAGGAAAGTGAGTGACAGGTCCGTGGTGCTTTCATTAAAATAGCACTTCAGAAGCAAACTGTGAACATATTAGTGAATGCATTTAAGCGATGAAGAACGAGTAAAAATCTACACTATTTTCACTTTCATGAGGGCCAACTCATATTTGCCATAATTCTCACCAGTCTGCACCAGAATCTGGGCTCATATATCATACCACTCTCCAGCACATGCATCTGCTGCAGTTCCTGCTTCAAAACCTCAGGGGGCGACACATACTAGTGTTAACACTGAATGGCCTCAATCTCCTCATACTGCCACATCAGCCTCATGAGGTTTGTATGTTGTAGGTCATGCTTAAAGTAGCTAAAGTGAGGGTCTGTACCTGTTTCCACATGTTGCAGCAGCTGAGGAAGCAGCTGGTGTCCCCTCTATTCAGCACACAGTCTTAATATGGGTCCTTCCCCAGGCAGCATGTCTGCCCTCATGGCTGCAGCAGAGAGAACTTTAAAGCAGGTTAAGCATCATTTTCGGTCAATTTTGATCGCATAACGCTAATTACACCTATTAAAACATGTGCAGCATTAAAGGTGATAACGAACATTTTAGCACCAATTAAAGTAAAACTGATACTAAGGGAAGATCAGTTTAGTTCTGTGTACCATTTTGATGTCTAGTTTGAATTGTGATATAGATATAAAAAATGAATGACTGTGTCAAGACATAAAACTTTTCCCACAGTGGGAATTGAACTTGAACCCAAGCCGCCTGAGTGAAAACCAGGAATCCTTACCATAAAAACATATGGCATCTTTATATTATAAACACTATATTTTATATTGTGAACCATCAATTAAGATTGTGTCAAAGATTTGAGAGGCATTTTGAGCACTTTTTTTAGCCCTGCAGAAAAAACATCATGAGAGTCAAGGCGAGGAAGCTAAATATACATAAATATTCTATTCATGTACTTTTGTGTACATTTGTCTGTTTGTGTACTTTACACTAAGATACTAAGAATTTATTGCATCCAAACTGACAATAGTCTCATATGGAGGGACTACAGTGTGAGTGTTTACTCTAGCACTGCATTTAAGGACAGTACTTATATTCTGATTATACATTTCCATTTTAGGTTACTGTCATCAGTCAAATGCATGTGTCTATTGTTGCAAGTTACTTTTCAGATACATATAGTAGATAAACTTACATTAGAAACATGATGCATTGTTGCAGATTAAACCATGCATTAGTGTGAGAATTATATTGAATAAGAGTTTTAGATTTTGTTCTTGACTTTTGGACCATCATCTCTTGCATGTTCTGGAGCTACTATCTACATCCCACGCTCTCCTCCTCAGCGGGTTGAGTTTCTTCTGTTGCCATGGTAATTAAATGTTTTAACTTCCATTGTCTCTAACCACCACTAGGATTTGCATGTCATCCATGTTGATATAAAAGTTAGCCAAAACTAGATAGCCTGCTGATAAAAATCATTCAGTTGGGTCAAAAACTTAAGAAAAGCGGTTAATTTGGCCTTGAGTTACATACTTTTGACAGCTAATTGAAGAAAGCTTCAACAACTGCAACATTCACCGCTATTAATATAATTTATTAATATAATGTGGAAAACAGTCTTCAGAGAATATTTTGATACTACTTTTATACTTTTATGTAATTTATATTTGACCTGCCGAGCTGTAACTTGAAATGTACTGTTGCAATGTGTTAAAACTATATTTACATATTTAAGCGGAGTATATGACTGCATATCCCACCAGCATGTCATGCATGTCTCACTTGCTATTCACAGCTTCTGTCTGTGTAGATACTGAGGACAGCCAAAGCACTCAGCATCCACCCTTTTCCTCTGGTCTGATTGGTTCTTCGGTTTGATGAGAAAGTTCCAGAAGTGGAGGAGAAAAAAGTGCACTGCATAACTGTAAAATATTGCGCTTATAAATGCATAATGTGATAAATGTATGTGTGCCTCATCAAATCCCATCTTTCCTGCCTCCTCTGGCACAGTGTGCACATATTGTAATGGCTCCACAGAGCAGGCAACAGAGAAGTAGGGTCATACATTCACATTTCACATGAATTTACGTTTTCCGGCACAGTCCTTTGGTATTAATGGATTTTCTTACGTCAGTTCAACATATAACTGGTGTGAAACCTTCGAATCAGACTGCACAGAAAGGGAAATGATAGGTAGTAGACTTTAACAAAGGAGAGAGAAGTGTCATGACTGTGAGAGCAAAAAAGACAAAGTACACTCATGCAGACCAAGGAAATGGTGAGCAAAGACTAAAGATGGGGAGTCTCCAAATGTCCATTGCAATATATTCATAATAGTATTCATAATAGGCATAAGTGCATCCTTCATGGTTCTGTCAGTGTTTGGATTAAACCCTCCTCTTCTTCTTGGTGAATATCCACGAAGGTCCGTATTACACACATATAATCTGAGTTCCTGCAGTTGAGCAGATGGGTCAGGTCTCAGTGCAAACATCATTTAATATTATTTAAACTTCAACTGGTGGACAGGTTTCATGGCCACTTTGCCACATGGTGCGACTTTCTTTGTAGTACACATCAATCTATACATCAATTAAACAGTCAGTGAAACTTTTATGATTTTATCATTATTATTATTACTGTTTCTCTGGTCTCAGCCTGGTGTAACTGAGAGAGAAGAACTAACACTCTTAACACCACCACCTACTAACTCTCTCAAACACACACACTCACATGCACACACATGCACAGAACAAATAAGATTTTGAATGAGATTACACAAGAGAAAACTTATAAAGCTCATTATACAATATTATTCTTAATCATTATCATCAGTTTCTTCTAATAATATTATTAATATTGTTATTTTGGTTGTTGTTTGTGTTGTGGTTGTTTAAAATGAACTGAACAAAAATAACAATTTGAAACGCATGATTTATTATAAGTTATTCATGTTTCTGGTTTTTGGTTTCAGTTTATAAGTTTTTATAATTGTACTTTAAAGTTTAAAGTACTCATTTAATATATTTATACTTTAAAAATTTGCCTTAAGGTGAAGAAGGACTTGAATATATTAAGCTTATAAGTATTATGATTGGCCATTTTTGCCCTAAGTTGTGTCTGTAAGGAGGCTTCTGTTTCCCTACACGTCGCCTCCATGCCGGGCACAATATTGAGTAACAGTTTCCACCCGGAAGAATTACACTGTAGCACGCAGACAAAACTTGAAACATAACACACATGTCACGATAGCAGCAGTGCGTCCTTACTTTTGCCTGTGGTCAATGAAACAGACTTTTGAGTCTCAAGACATGTCAAAATAGGATCTATTTCAAATGTCAGTAGCGTCAGACGGAGCGCAGGTGACGGAGGAACCTCCACCTGCCAACTGGATCCTCCAGCATCCAGCGGTGAGTGAGGGGGGAGCTATGTGCTGCGTTCAGGGGCCTGAAGCTGAATCATGCTCTGAACTGTGTTTTTCTTGTGTTTAGTATCAGCAGATGAAGACTCTGGAGGTTACAGACAGTGAACAAGTTCACGCAGCGTTTCTTGTTTACATGGATCTTTGTGAGGGTGAGTTTGACCAGATGTGAGGGTTTAGCACGAGCCACTACATGTGCGTTTAGTTTGGGACTTTGTGTTCCAGAAGAGTCAAGTGATCATCTAAAAAAGTGATCAATCGATAATTGATTTAATTACGGCCTTATCTATCAGTTTCCATTTTCACATTTTTCAGTTGTGTTTTGGAAATTTTACCCTCCAAAGAATCGTTTAAAATGATGTTTCAGAGTTGTTGGTGCACTTGTTAAATAGGCTACATGGGAGGAAAAATTAATAGAATCAAGTTTGTAGTCGTCTGTGTGTATGATGCCCAAAAAGTTGGGACACAGTGTTTATCATAAATAAAATGGCAAAAGTAGACTGTGAATTTCCTCTGTTGATGCTAAGATGTCGTTAATTCCAGGACCAAATCGGATGAAATTTGTTCAGGATCAATAAAAACATGGCATGACATGTTATATGTCATAAAATAGGTTCAGTCCAACAAATCTTGACAGATTTTTTTGACGGATTAGCAGATGTTCACTTGTATTATACACTTTATCATTAAAAATCAGTGCAGACAGTTTTGACTCATCAGCACACAATACTTACAAACTGTCAGTGGTTCTCAAACTGTGGCATGTGGCACTGCAGGAGGCAGGCCTGGATGATCAGAGGAAAAAAATGAATTTTTGTTATGACCTTTACTTTTACTAGATTTCAACTTGGATTCTTTACTATAAGTTGTGTCCCATATTATTGTCAATGACTGATAAAAAAAAATTGTGTGATGGGGCCTGTTTCAAAATGTTTTTGAGCCTCTGAAGGGGGGCATGACAGAAAAAATGTTGGTTCCTGTTTTTTTCTGAGTTAAGTCTGGCATATTAAGAGAAATAAACAAAAATAAGTCAGCCAGAGAAAGACCATAAAAATGTTTTAAACAGGAGGGGATAAGATGACTCAAAAATGTAGTGGTGACAGAGATTAAGTTTGTCTTATTAACAAAATCCTACAGTTCTGTAATAACCTTTAAGGGGGTCACTTCAGTTCACCTTAGCCCACTCTGACTCTTTTACATTGTGCCTCTTGTTCTCCACAGTGCGTCAGTGGAAAGAGGTGTCCTGTGTCAAGAGTCCTGAGCTGCAGGTGGTTTTGCTGGAAGGGAGGGAGAAAGAAGGAGCACCCGTCCAGACAATTCTCCCCCTGCCGGTTCATCGACCTCTGAGCCACAAAAGGTCTCAAACTTAACTGCCACCTGCTTCTTCTGTTTTCAGCACTTTCTCTGACACAAGTTGTCTTGCTAAATTTCCTGAACTGACATCCAGCTTCCTCCTCTCTGCTGTGCAGCATACGTCTCGTGTTGGACAGAGGCTTCCCCATGCTGTTGTGTGCTGTAGCTTCTGACTCCACCCTGGTCTACCAGAGGATGACTGATGGGTTGGTGACACCTGATCCCCCTGTAGGACCCTTCCACGACGTGGGACGCCGGCAGCACCGCAAGAGACGGCAGCAGCGCTGAGCGGCTGGAGTGAGAAGACACTTTGTTGGTGAAGCACTGAAGAGCAGGATGAGACAGGCAGTCGCTCGGTTGCTCTGTCTGTCTTTGTAAGTGGCTCTTAGCAAAAAGTTAAAGGTGCACTGACAGCGTGGCAGCAGGACAGCGAGACAGAAATCCAAAATTATTCAGCTTTTAACAAGAAAGAAAGATAAAAGACTTTATTGTGTATAAAAGCATAGTTTTCCTTTCTGTTTTCCCTGCCTTTAATTATGTCATGACCCCTCAGACTGGAGGGTCCTGACCTCAGTTTACAATGGTCTCGTTCATTTTCAAGAGAAACTTCTTATTGACTCTGACAAAAAGCAGGCCTGTTCCCTAAAACCTGCTATGTTCATGAAGTGTCTTGTACGTTTGCATGCTAAAAAGTCTGTGCTCCCTCAATGCAATCAGAGATGTGTTAACATCAACATTATACTTTTCATGCCTTCCTCCAAGCCTTTGAGTGGGACTGAGTTGGATCCCAGTGTCTTAACAAAACATGTTGAGTCTATGGCTGCTGGAGAACAACTGATACTGTATTTGGAGGCTGATACAGATATTGAAATGTAAAAGAGAGTAAAAGCTCACTACGAGAGATATTCCTTTTTTTATCTGAGGGTGTAACATTAACAAACATTTTTTGAGGATCCTTCAAAATGTGACCTTAAATGATGACCATTCACTGCTAATTTGTGCCTAATAAATAAAGTTTGTGTCATAAATGGACCAACCACTAACTGCGCTCCACTTGTGATTTTCTGCTACACTGATATCAAGTTCCCTACACTGCAAATGCAAAGGGCTTCTATCAGTGTGCTGTTGGCTCAGTCAAAACTGTTTACCTCCCTCAGCAACAATGACTTTAAATATGGACAATTATTCAAAACTCCAGTGTGTAACATATAGTAGCTTCCAGTGCTAAAATTGGAGATTGCACTTTACAGAGCCAGTGTTTGGTTTGTCCATTCTAAGCTACCATAGAAAAATGGAGGACTCCATGGAAAATGACCGGTTTCTCCTGTGGATATAAAAGGCCCATTTTAAGGTCATAAAAACTCTATTATTCTTGTTTCAGGTGAAAATACACTTATGAAATCATACTCATGAATACTATATTACACACTGAACCTTCAAAAGGAAATCTGTGAACAACACTGTCAGCTGTGGATAAGTTACTGAAACCACTTTTTATTTTTCTAGAAAACAAAAAAAAAAAAAATCAACATAGAAACTGAACACAACAACATAACACTGGTGAGTGAAGTACACTATTAGACTCGCATGTGATTTTACAGTGTCCACCCTGTGGGGTTAACATGGGACAGATACTGAAACAGGGCGACATCAGTAACCCTGCTGTGTGAGTGCATGAGTGTCGTTTTAATGGTGCAACAGTGTCTTAATGAGAGGAAGGACTTGACTACATGAGACATAGATTACAACACTTCAACCCTGAGCCTTATTCAACATAAATACTCTACATCATAGCAGAAACAGACATGGACAGACAAACACACTGTACTGGCCAACGTACTGTAGAAAAGAGGTTCATACTGTATCTTGGAATGCAGGAAGTTTCTGCCTTTAACAGAGGCATTCAGAGATGAAATATTCAAAATGATGCAGATAGAGACGTTGTTTTCACTTTGAGTGTCCAGAAAAGCACTATTTGCTTCTTTAGTCTGATGGTTTCAAACGTCTCCAGGAAGTCTCGGTGACAGCCATGTATGTCGGCCCTCCAGGATTCATTCAAGCAGGAAATAGAAAGCCAGTTAAGATTCCAAAATGTCCGTCATCCTGTAATGGCCTCATTAATGAAGTAAACCTAAACATTCTCTCCTTTATTGGGGTACTTTGCAGACAGATACGTCCTGAACCATCTCTGATTCTGGCGGTTGTTTCTCTCTTAGTTGACATGTGAGCAGGAACTAAGCTTGTGAGTTTGAGGGCAAAAAGGTGCTTGTTTCAAGTCAGATAATCCATTTTTCTCAGGCGTGTACAACAAGGGACAGTCCTGCCTCCCCCTCTGGACATGATAACACATGGTATGGTCCATCCGTAACACTGGAGTAACAGCTCTTTCATACTCGGACTGACAGATACTCGCTGCAGTGCTATGTCATGTCTTCCTCCTCTGAGCAGTAGTCCCGGCCCTGAACACAAAACTCAGAAATTATCATCTACATTACATTTTTACACAAAATGAATTTACCTCAATGTTCATATCGATCATCCTATGACAAATTTATGCAAAATATCAAATTATTGATTAATCAAATGAACTCTGTTCCACTGATATGCTTAACATCACATCTTTAACATGCAATAAGTCATTTTTTATGATAAAAACAAATGCTATGAGAACATCCCAGATGAGGCAGCACTGTGTTTAGATATTTGCAGCACAGCAAGTTGGAGAAACAGACTCAGCAGTTTAAAGCCTTCAGAATTAGATACTCATGATTTAAGGTCCAGTGTGTAAGATTTAGCAGCATCTAGAGGCAAAGTTGCAGATTGCACACAACTGAATATCCCTCTGCTTTCCCTCCCCGAGTGTGAAGAAGAACCTATAATGGCTGTAAAACTCAGAGAAACACACAAAAGGCCCTCTTAAAAATCAGTGTTTGGTTTGTCCATTCAAGGCTTCTGTAGAAATATGGCAGTGCAACATGATGGACCCACTACCTCTGTAGATATAAAGGTTAATTCAAAGGTAAAGAAGAGAAAACAATTCTTATTGTCAGGTGATTATTCAATAATGGCGTATACTTACGAATATTATATTTCTTTTCTGTCATATTCTACAAACAGATCCCCCTAAATGTTCATCAAAACATTAAAACCAGTCCCCTCTTTGGCCAGATCTAGTCACACTGCAGCACAGTCAGTAAAAAATGCTTTCAACAATTCTACTTTAAATCACCGCACAAGTCAAATGCACTAAACGCGACAGATTGAGGCTATTTTGAGGTATCATCATATCATCTGCTGTGTCCTCACTTGCTACAGATTTGCTGCAGTGATAGGATTACCCTCCATTCTGTCATTTAGCAGGGGCTTTTGGTAAAAACATAAAAGCATAAAGTGATGCTGCTACTATGGGCTGTTGTTTCTTACTTTCTCGATTTTCTCATCCAACATCCTGAAGAATTCTTGCTGACTCTCTGAGGAGTGGATGCTCCTGTAAGGACACACACAGAGCAGGTTAGAGCCCTGCAGTAAAACTTGGGATGTGATGAAGAGCTTAGATGGCGATGATGAAGCAAAATACACTGCATCTAAATAGACTTATTTGATACTTTAATAGCACATCTGGCATCATCACTCACAGAATCTTTCCATTTCCATTTGACCCTGTTTCGTCCATGTGTTGACCCTTACCAAGGAGAGCACTTTTCTCCTGCAGGACACACACACATGCAATCAACCACACGATCAAAATAATGGGAACATGAGACAGAAAATATACAAGTATCTAGGAAGTCCTACAGTTGTCTATTATTTTTAAATTGTGATATGTTAAACAAAGCTACTAATATTAACTAATAAGCTTAAAAAATGAGTCATTAGGTAATAATTATATCTAAAAGTGTGTCATGTAAGATCTGTGTGTTATTACTACGAACTCCACTGTCCTCCAGCATTGTTGTTATAAAACTGTTCAGTTGCTCCTCATTAACATGCAGATATATGCATCATTGTTCTGTATGCAAATGTGTCTAAATGCAAAGTTACCAACATGACATATTTAGATTACAAATAGACAGTTTTACAACAGAAGCCATCACAACACACAGTAAACGTCTGATTATAAACATGAAATAGAACATAAAGAGTGTAACAGAGTCACGCACGGTGCTGTCCTGGCCGTCCCCTCCTCCCTCTTCTCCACTGATGTATTTGACTTTCTCCACTCCTTTCATCTTGTACTCATCTGTGACAGAGTGGGAGACAGAGAGGCAAAGAGGAGCACATATCCTCGTATTAATACACGGCGGCAGACTGGGGCGGCAGGCACGCAGAGGACAAGCCACTCACGGCCGCTCGCATCGGCACAATCCTCCAGGGTTAATAGTTCTCACAGTTCAGTACTTGGCAAAGTAATTACGTGCTTGAATTCTCACGCTCCGGACTAAATCCTCTCTTAACAATGGTTGGCAAGCTGCAAACACATGAGCTGTCAGCCTGATTCTCCTCTTTTTCTCTGCCTCTCCATCTTTTCTCTCACATATGCAGGCCTCTTCCCCCACCAGCCCCTCCTCACTCCCACGTATTTAGAGAGGAGAAAATACACTTACAGTGCGTGTACACAAAGGCCTGATAGACACAGAGCTGCAACACATCAGATCAATGATGTGTGAGTTATTATGCAACTAACAGGTCAGTTTATTATGAATCTGTAGTAGCTGAAATAACTATAGCCAGATGTAAGATCAGCCTACTGTTACGCTGTTAGGCTCTTATAGTACAGATGATGAATTCACCACGCGCACATGTAACTGTCTGCTCCTGTGCATGTGGTGAATAAAGCATTGATAAAAGGTGCCATCAAGCTCTGACAGCATGCCAGTTTACACATCTAAGCCCTTCTAATCACTGAGTTACATTCTCAAATATCTTTATGGCTATATTTACAGTATATGTAGGCTATATGTGTTTTTAAAGCATAACATTTCTCTATCATTTGACCTCTGTTAGAATAAGAACTGGAAAGTAAACATGAGATTACTGCAGTACAATAAGGTTATATTCTAATCCCAGTGGTGACTACTGGTCTTTTTGTGCAACTTTATTGTGAAAATAGTGTTTTTTAAAAATAATTAACACAAAATGAATACATTTAGAAAGATAGTTGAAACTACTGAACTTGAGTAACTGACCAAAATTGACAGAAATTTAAAAAGATCAACACAATTTTTAAGCAAAAATGCCAAATGATTATTGGTTTCAACTCTCTATTGGGAGAAATACTGTTATTTTACATGTGTAGATTTATATCTTGTGGTTTTAGATTCTTGGTCAGATACAAATGAATTATGAACTATTAATTGTCAGCTGAAGCTCTAAACAAGATTTGGTTCAGCACCTGCATGTAGGAAATCAATATTTAAGGGTTCAATCAGAAACAGGATAAGTGACTTTAAAAGCAGAGAACTAATCAAGAGTGCAAACAAACCTGTAAAATCTTAAAAACTTACAATCTTCACCGTGGATTATATTATTTTATTTAAAATAAAGAAATGCAATCTTTGTAAAAGATGAATGTCAGCAGGGAAAGAAAGTGTTGGGTGATGATAAATTTTAGGATATCAAGAAAGTGACACCTTGAACATGGAAGAACATGAGATTATCTAAAATAAGAGTATCAGTGTTTTAGGTTAGACTGACCAGAGAGGAGGTCCCCGTTGCTGTAGGCTTTATTCTGGCCCTCCTCGCCGTTGGGCACGGCGGATACCTGCTTGGCAGAGGTGCAGCCCATCTCCTCCTCCTCAGCTGCTCTCCTCCTCACCCCCGAGCATTACAGGCACACCTGGAGGGAGGAGTTGAAAAAAAACTTAGTCTGTGTGCTCACAGACCCGAGCAGAAAGGCCTCCGATCACCGAGAGGCCTCTTGATAAATGTTTTATCTCTGGGGAAATCATCTGAGGAGCGTCTGTTCTTCTTAGAAACATCCAGGGGAGTGCGTGGTTCCCGTAATTATCAAAACCAAACGAGCCAGAGGAAGAGAAGTAAACGGGACTTCATGTCGCAGGGGGAAGAAATCCCTCGATATCCAGCTTGGGAATCACTTTTTTTCTTATCGTAATCAATTAGTCATGATGCGCCCCGCCCAAAAATTAAGACATATTCTTAAAAAAAAAGACAATAAAAGAGACGATTTCGCCGGGGTTTGAGTCACAAACACGCCGGTCTGGGAAAGCACCAATCAGAACGTGCGCACGGCGGTGCCAGCTGCACCGCAACAATAAGGCCTTTCAGGCTGGTGAGGATGCCACTGTGCCAAGCCGCCGGGTCACCGCTGTTAGACAGAGAGAGGGGGTTTTCTGTGACGCACGGAGGATTAATGTGTGGCTTCGCATAAGTGCTCCCGTTTTCTCCGTTTTATCAGCATGTCATATCAACAGCAACACGGCTAACTAAACGATGCAGTTGACCAATTGACCTAGTGTTATTTGATAGTAGGCGCTGTAAGACATATAGCGACTGTTCCCTGTGTGTGGTTGAGCCTAAACGCGCTGACCGCACGGCTGCACAGTCTGCAGTTCCACATACATCGGATCCTCCTATTACCTATAATTTAGACGTTTATGAGGATAAGAGCTGCTGCTGCAGCCCATAAAGGATGCAGCACAAGGCTATTCCATGCAATTCCATGCAGGGAAAACAATAAACTAGGGAACTGAGAGGAAAATGCATCTTTATAAAGCTGCAAAATTTCAAAACATCGTCTCATTTCACAACATCGAAGAAAAGGCACAACAGTTAGAAATCCTAGAGCAAATAGTAACAGAAGATGAGATAAGAGCAGCCATTCCACGATCAGCAGGAAACGCCGAGACGATTTAGCATATTCAGATACAAATTAAAGGGGGAAAAAAACAATAGATTGTAAAATAAATTCAAAACAATATGGCAAAATTACCTCTCTGGTTTGGTCATGTTTAGGGGGGTCCCCTCCTCTGGTTCCAGTTCGGGGAAGCTTCACTCCAGACGGAGGACCCAGACAGACCGCATCTGCAGCTCTCGACTCAATACAGGCATCAGCAGTCGAGATGCAGTCAGTCCGTCTGCCAGCTGTCTGGTCGGACTGCTGGAGCTCATAGTCTGATACGCCGTTACGGTGGTGATTTAGTGCTCACTCAGGAGAAAATAAACAAGCGAGTCAAACAACGGCTAAGACAAACTTCGAAAAAGGTATTTATTTTTCCCAGGTGTTCTCGTTATATTCAGTGCTACAGCTAAGCAAAAAATATGGCTTCATTTTCCACAGGATGACAAACTCTTTATGCGATGGAAATTCGACCGACGAAGTAGCATCTCATCAGTTTCCACTCGGTCCGAATTCACCGGCGCACCATTAACTTCCGTCCCCTCCGTTCCTTCTGCATCATCGGAGTTGACATCATACACAGTCAAAGTTTTCTGAAGTTCACTAGCTTTGACAAAACTGTCAGTTGACGCCGCCGATTATCGACCTCCGCTATCATGATTTCACTGACAATAATCGCTCGTGTGGCGGACGGGCTTCCGCTCGCTGCGTCCGTACAGGAGGACGAACAGGTATGAATGAAGCTAACTTCCCTATAAAGCCCCTCTGTTTGTAGAACTACACGCCAAACTCTATTCAAAAACTGGGATATTTAATGACTGCTAGCTTATCCGCAAAAGTGAAGAGTAGTTCATCATGTGTACTGTAAGGTTAGTATATATTGTTAATACATAAGGAAACTCGGTTTTAAAACCAATGACAGTTTGTTATGGGAAAACTATACATAACTTTTTACATTTCGGGTCGGCTGAAATTTCCATTAGTAACTACGTTAGTCAGAATTTTGTTGCCCATCACCGTGTTCAAAGAACAATTCCAAACTTTGTTCAAAGATTTAATATCTTTATTGTTTATTGTGCAGTTTATATACGAAACGTTGAGGGCATTTGAATTTGAATTCTTGAATTAATTAATTTATGTAATGCCCCGTCTGCAAGAATTTTACATCATTGTCCAACTAATAATAATAATAATAATAATAATAATAATAATAATAA